>ML778596.1:789028-859710 GCA_009831015.1 Picea engelmannii | reverse complement strand
GCTGTGATTATCAGTCCCGGTTTCCTTCGGGCGGGACATAGCATTGTTAACTCTGTAAATTTTGCCACCTATGCACATGGTATTACACCTGGACATGGATGCTCAGCTGTCCCGGTTTCCTGCTTAGGCGGGACAACTGGCATCACTTTTGTATCTTTGATAATAGCAATATAATAGGTACTGCCTCTTTTACTTAAAAAAAAAAAAACTTTATATTTAATCAATTTTCATTATTTTTTAGATATTCTTTCTAAAAATATATTTATTTTGATAATAATTTTTTTAAATTAATTGTTTACATACTGGTGAAACAAATGTATACTATTTAATGGAAGAATATTAACATAGATTCATTTTAAAGGATTTAAAAGAAAAATAAAAACATAATTTCATTTTTTATCCCAATTTATTTTAAGCTATTCAGAATACTTCATATTAAAAGGTAAAGAAAGTATACATTTATAATTATTTTTTTTGTAATTATTTGTCATTAATAAAACCATAAGATCAAAAAAAAAACTTTATCTGTCCAAATTATATTAAAAAGCATATAAAACTTTAAACTACATAATATAGAATGATGAAGTTTGAGGCCAAAATAATAATAGCTTGTAACTAGTAAACCAAAAAATTAACAATCAAAATTAAACATTCAAAACCTAGGGTTTGGATAAATTGAGCAAAACTAACAAACCAAAAAATTAACAATCAAAATTAAACATTCAAAACCTAGAGTTTAGATAAATTGAGCCAAGTGAAGTAGAAGTTGCTAGTAGATTTATTTTGTGGTCTCCTTGTTTGTTCTACAGTTGTACATTGTCTTCCAATATAAATCAATTCTACAGTTGTACATTGTCTTCCAATATAAAGCAAGTGTTTGAAAATATACTTGTTAATCCTTTCTTCGCTCAACCAACATCTTGCCCATGAGTTTTCACGTTCCATTATAAATCAGTGTTTGAAAATATACTTGGTTTCTGGAGTGCAAGAAATGCCAATGTCAGGAATCACTCACTTTTCAGCATACACAACTTCTTCTTCAATGAAATGTCTCTAGACCCTCGTATCCGCTTCACCCAGGTCAATAACGACTTGAATCAATGAAATGTCTCTAGACCCTCGTATCCGCTTCACCTAGGTCAATAACGACTTGAATTTCAAGTGGGGTGTTGGCCTGGTATATAGGAGCGGATTCTTTAGCATTTATCTGAGGTTGAGAGTCTAGGCAGCGCGTTTGCCTCTCCTCCTCCAGTGATGGGAAAGATCAGTTGAGAGAGTGTGTGACAAGGGAGATACAAAGGACATCAAAAAGGCCAGAGAGATCGAGTGCAGCTAGGCAACAATCCAATGAAGGATGAGAGCCCAAGAGACTGAGTTGGAGGTGATCTAACTATGTATGTGACAAAGGGTTGAGCCATGAAGGGGCCAACTTAATCCAAGAGCCATGAAGGGGCCAACTTAATCCAAGAAGGTTGAGAGAGCCATGAAGGGGTAGTAAATGGCCCATAAAAAGCAACTTCATTGCCATAAGTGTCAAGAGAACTAGCTAAATCACAAAGGGATAGTAGGATTAAACATTACAGGAGGGAAGTACATCTCCTTAGAGAGCTTACTTACTAACTTGGTATTCATGATGGCACAGTTAAGAGTCACTCATTACAGGGAATAGAAATTTCAATTAAGATATAATAGTATTGATTTATTTTAAAATAGTTTTATAATTATTATAATGTTTTTTTGGGGGATTTTTCCATTATCATAATAGATTATTTTTTATTTTTTAATCTTTAAAAATTCAGTTTTTCTGTTTTAATGTAAATTATTAATATTATAAAATATTACACAACTATTTACTATTTTATTATTTTGGATACAATTTATCAATAAAATATTACTTGTAAACAAAATATTACCATACTACATCATACATATTTATTTCCTAAATTTTCCAAACAAGTATATAATATTTAGAAATATATATTTTATGTTGAAAACTTAAACTAGGTAAAAATTTTAATATTTTTTTGAAGTTTTATCAGATAATTTTTAAATCAGATTTACAATATAATATCTTATATGTAATTTTAAAAATTATCTTAAAATATTAAAAGTTCAGAATTTGAAATCCATGTTCATGTTTCTTTATACCAATGTTTTGAAAATATTCTGATTTATATCATAGAAATTTATCATAAAATATTTAATAATTAAGTGCTATGTGGAAAAATGGGTAATGAATCCCATCAAAAGAGAAGAAAAGAGGACAAAATGGTTTAACTATTTGGAAAGTTGTCCACTCTGTTTTTCATTTTATATAGAATAATCTATCTTAAAATATTAAAAGCTCAGAGTTTGAACTCCATATTCATGTTTATTTGTATTAATGTAATGAGAATTTTCTGATTTATACAGGCTATGTGGAAAAAGGTTAAGGAATCTCATCAAAGGAGGACAAAATGGTTTAATTATTTGAAAAGTGGTCAACTATGTTTTTTTTCCTTTGATATGGAATTAGTTAATATGACAAGTTGGGAAAGGAGACAAAGTATAAAGTGACCTTGATCCATGGATTAGTAACAAAGGAATGCTAACACATATGATACATGAGTTAAGAAGGTAAGGGTTTTATATGCTATAACATAGATTCTAAATTGGGATAGGTCAACTATATGACATCAACATTAGTTGTCCTGGATGGAGATTGGATTTGGGGAAGAGGATACAACAACATGATAAAGATACACAAACGTATTGAAAGACAATAATGTTAGGATAAGAGATGAGGATGATTAGATTGTTTAACATTTAATCATCCAAGTGTAAAATATGTACTAAAAGTTAGATACAAAGCCCTAGTTGATGAAGGAAGAGGGGAACATCATGCTTGGTGGTGAAGCCTCATATGAAAATTAAAGTGCCCATAAAAAAAAAATTGGCTCTCATGTGGGACATCCTACAAAAAATAAATTTTGTTGGACCTGGTTGGTGCAGCTTATGTCAATAATAAGATGAAAAAAATGCTCACGTCATGATGATGTGTCCATATACAAAAGATATTTGCAGAGAAGTGAAAGGAATAATAGGTGTTAAAATGTTTGGGTAAGATATGAAATTGAAGACACCTTTAGAAGTTGGTGTTCAAACAGTGAAAGTAGAAGACAGTTCTATCATTGATTGGGGAGCTTGGTTGGCCAAGAACCTGAAATTATTTGAAGACAAAGGAACATTACCCCTAAAATGTGCAGCCTAAGCACTAAACATTCTAAATGCTTAAACACAGTTTCAAGAAAACAAAATCTTCCATAATCTTAAAGAAAAGGTAATAACTAGGGACATTCCATGGGCATATTATTGGGGATCATTCCCAAGGGTGAAGCTGGAGAAATATTATATATCTCTTCAAATGAAGACATTTTCATAAGCAAAAGTTACTCAAAAAACAAATAATTATTGTGATTTGATGACTCTTAAACTGTGAAGAAATTCATCTTATAGTCTCTCTTGTTTTATGATGTTGAGACTCTACTTACATCTTTCTCACATATTTCATTGTCACGCATCTACATGGACAAGAACAAACTTTTAGAACTAGACTGGGTATCTATATTATTTCTGAACAGTGGGATGAACACATATCTGAATATATTCATTACTCTTAAGTGAAATTTTAAATATACTATTATAGTTTTTTTCTTTTGTATAAACTGCCGTTAATAAAAAAAATCAATAGAAAAAGGAGTTTTATATTTTTAAATTATGTAAAAGTAATTATCAAACATATATAACTTTAACTTATTTGGGGAGAGTTTTTATTTGCCAATAAAGATAAATATGTCACAGTTTTTATTGGCCAAAACGTATGATAAAGATAAATATGTCACAGTTTCTATGAACACATCAAAAAGGAGTTAATAAACTGTATAAACTCAATAGAAAAAGGAGTTAAGGAGTTTTTTCTTTTGTATAAACTGCAGTTAATAAAAAAAATCAATAGAAAAAAGAGTTTTATATTTTTAAATTATGTAAAAGTAATTATCAAACATATATAACTTTAACTTATTTGGGGTGAGTTTTTATTTGCCAATAAAGATAAATATGTCACAGTTTTTATTGGCCAAAACGTATGATAAAGATAAATATGTCACAGTTTCTATGAACACATCAAAAAGGAGTTAATAAACTGTATAAACTCAATAGAAAAAGGAGTTAAGGAGTTTTTTCTTTTGTATAAACTGCAGTTAATAAAAAAAATCAATAGAAAAAGGAGTTTTATATTTTTAAATTATGTAAAAGTAATTATCAAACATATATAACTTTAACTTATTTGGGGAGAGTTTTTATTTGCCAATAAAGATAAATATGTCACAGTTTTTACTGGCCAAAACGTATGATAAAGATAAACATGTCACAGTTTCTATGAACACATCAAAAATGCTTTCAGCATCTGAATATATATAATTATGTTTATATTAACAAAATTACATCTGAATATATATAATTATGTTTATATTAACAAAATTACAGAATTTTTTCATTTCGATTAAAACATATTTAAGAATTGAAACCTTCCCACAAATGGCAATATATTTTTACGTTAATACATAGAACATATTGGTAATTAATATTAATTATGAGTTATCATAACAGTAAAAAAAACAACTGGTCATTTTCCACAAAAGCAGGTTCGAAATCCAGTTCTTCCGTTACAAAACGATTTAAACTTTGTTTGAAAAATAAGCCAAGACGATTTAACTCTATTTGAGAAATAAGCCAAGCGAAACTGTGGGAAATACATATTAAAAATACACTCATTTCAAAAATAACTTTTATCCACTTACCTTTGCTTCATCGTAGCTTTGTTTCTACGTATTCTTTGCAAATCTTCTTGTCATTCCCTGCAAATGATTAACGGACTTTAAGATTAAGGACAAAAAAGGTACTATCTAAAATTGAAGTAATCGAATGGTATCATAGTTCTCTTTTATCTACCTTTGTAATGCTGCCACCTAACGATCCAGACACAGAACACGTCTCTCTACCGAAACAACTATACAACCATAGGTCTACTTTTACACTAACAAATCTCAATTAGGCAATGAGCACGAAAAAACACTAAACACTGCACAATCATAGCTCTGCGACTGTAGATGTCCAAATCCCATTCAGGCAATCAGCACAAAAAACCCACTGAATCATAGCTCTGTTTCTGGTACGTATTGTGGTTGAAGCTTGTTTTCTGCAGATTTCATTTTTCATTCATGCCCATGCGAAACCCTTAATTTCACATACTCGTAATTTCCGGCTTGTGTTCCTATTCGGTTCAACGGTAATTTTCCGCGCAGATTGACAGCTTTTCAGCCTCTTTGTGAAATAGCAAATTCATAATACCTGAAGTCGGGAAGACTCAATATATACCTTTGGTTCAACCCTACTCGATCAGCTGAGCAACACTATTAAAAAACTGCCACTCGGTGTCCTCTCCCGTTCGATTCCTCTGAATGCAAGTCTTATACTCGGAAGAAATCAGCACCGATTGACTATGAAGTGTTAGCGGATACGAAAACAGACGCGCCCTTTGTCTCTCGGTAGTTATCGCAGAAGGCCCCTTTTTGCTTTCAAGAAAAAGACATCGGGCCACCACTTCCCTAATGTTAAAACAGCTAGTAAGAACGGCCGTTTAATGTAGGCGGAAATTTCAGGAAGAAAAGCAAAGAAACGAATCTGGAGACCTCAGAAGCAATAATTAAAAATACCTGTCGTGTTGAAACCCTGCTGAAGTAGATTAGAGGAAACGAAACGAAAATTTCTCATATGATTTATGAGCGTAATAACCAAGTAACTGTCGTAGTTCATTTCCTGGAAAACCCGAAAACACATGATCAAGATCAAGGCGACCCTTGACTCATCGCGTATAACAGCCAAGATAGGGGTTTTCTATTATGCTCCGGCTTTAAACTTTCTGCCATGTTAAAAGTCCGTTTAGCTACCGTGTGCCTATTTCCCGGATGGTTTTCTTTGTTATCAAATCAAAAAACAAACTACTGCTTTCAAACAACCTCCAATTTTAGAAAATTCCTTTCCAATATCCAACACCAAATGACATGCCTGCTTTTACTGACATCCAAGTGATGACCGCACGGTCACGATTGCAAACGAGCGCGTTTTACTGCTAAAAACACTCTTTCGATACATGGACTTCTTAGTACCCTATTGACATCCCCACATGCATGTACCACAGCATATATAAATGGGGAGCCAAAGTTCATATTAAACGTACCGTTTCCTGTTTAGAGTTTCTGCCCACCTGGCTATTCCAGCGAAAGTTTGAACGAAACCTAACAGGGTTGTTCTGAAGTCCAAGTGACCCCGTACGCTCACGATTGCAAATGGGTGCCCGTTTCACGGAAAAAATACTCTTTCGAGGCGCCATGGCCTTCTTAGTACCCTAATCACATCCCCAAACGCACTTAATGCAGGTATTCCGAAAGGACGAGGTAAAGGAAAGTACTTGTTCAGCCGCGCCGGCCCGCCAGGGCAAAGCTTGTACGGCTGATATAATTTTCTCACTTTATTTTATATCAGTGGCCACTGGCCATATTTCGGTTGTTCAGAGTTGCCTCCTCGATGGCGCAAAGAGTCAAAGACATAAATTCGTTTTTCAAATGGTCGCTTCATATGTATTCGTCCTCTTTCTATCTTTTCACAACTGTACGAAATTGGCCACTGCTTCCGAACCCTACTACCGCCTCGTCCCTTTGGACGAGCACTAAAATGCAGAATGAAAGCACAAGCAATCATAAGGCATACCAGATCTAGCATCCTTACGAACCGGACAACCAGCCCCAAACCCTGCACGTAATACGCTTTAAACATTTGATAAAACTGTTCACTCCATCTAACTAAGAAGATTTTAGAAAGAATATTTTGGAGGAATGTTAGTAATAATATTATGATTGTTTTGGGCAGATTATCTTTTGGATTGAACTCTTGTAACCAATGGTTCAAATCGTTATGCTCCTTTAGACATGAAACAAAAAGATATGTATAGTCCACTTCTGAAAATCAAATCGTTATGCTCCTTTAGACATGAAACAAAAAGATATGTATATTTACAGTAATAGAAGAGGTTAATATAGTCCTCCATTAAATGGATACAATGTTATGATATCTAAACTTAAAGAACCTAATAACTTTGTCACTGCCCCATGAACTTTCTCACTAGGGATATGTACAATCATTAGGGATTTTTTTCAATGGGAAGGGTTTGTAATTTTTGTATCGAGGATCTTTGCTAACTATATCACAAAGAATTCATTCTCTGACTAGGCCTTTCTTCCTTAATTTAAGTTTTTCATGATAAGGAGTTAGGCCTTTCTTCCTTAGTTTAAGTCTTTCATGATAAGGAGTTAGAAATTTGCAACCTCCTTTTTGAAAACTAGGGCCATGGGTTCTCCCATTCAACCATAAAGGTAGGTTTGTGCCACTAAATCAACCCTAGGAACAAAAGAGATGGAATCAAAGGAATAAACATAAGCATAAGTAAGGTAATTCAATTTAGATCCACTTTTCCCTTAATAGGAAATACATGTTAGTTAACAACATCAACTATTATTAAGAAACATTGATCCATTGTTGTTATAGTTGTGCTCATTGAAATATATGGCGAGTGTTAAGCACATCTAGGGGTTTGAACTCATCCCACGATGCTTAAGCCTGTGCCATGAGATGAGGTTTCGCTAGTGTCACATCCAACCACACAACTCAAATACCTTAAAATGAGTAAAAACTATGATGGGTTTTCACACTCACAAAAGAGACCGAGCTACATCCACAAGAAGGTATAAATTATTTAATACATTTAGTTGACCAATAAAAGTGGATCCATAAATTGTTACATGCATTAATTATTACTCTTGCAAATATTTTTTTCCATACATTATGTATAAGTAAAGAAGATAAAAAAAATTCCATTACCTATTTTTTGAAACCATTTATTTATTATCTAACAAATTACATCCCAAATATATGGAAAGAAAGGAAACTTAAGTTAATAAATTGATTAAATCTAAAATAATAAAATTGGTTTTATCTTTCAGTGAATGACCATAGCTCCATCACGTAAAGGTTGGAATCACTCTAAGAGTCACAGATAGAGTTTATTCCCTAGAAACTCTAAAGTTGTTGTTGCCATGGCCACGCCTAGCATCCCCTCTAGAACCTTATAAATCCTCAACATCCCTCCTTGTACTTGATTAGGTCGTACTATAATAGAAAACATGAAGGTCGTGACACCCTCCACTATACATGACTATGTATCTAATGCAAAGATGAAACTTGATGCTCCCTCTATAGACATGAGTTCGTTTCAAATGAAGAGTCCATGTTTGTCACTAGGTTGTCTCAACATCCATTCAAATACATGTTGACAACAGACCTACAAGAAAACATCTCACCTCTCCATTGACCTATACAAATGGTTAATGAGGCTCCCCCACCCTCCATCCTTGTAGACTCTGACACTCAATTCCAAAGAAATATCTTATATAGTAATGGGTTAATCTGCAAATTCAACGGGCTTTGGCCCAATTTATCAAATTTACATCAATGGATCTCTATAACTTGGAAATTAGAATTCCAACAAGAAACTTTCATTTACCCCTATGCAAAGGGGAATTTTGATCCATGTGGGTATCAGTGGCCATTCACCTATTCCACGACTCAAAGAACAATTTCCATTCTGGCTGTTTTTTTACAGTTTTTCGAGTCCCAAACTTTCGGGGCCATTTTGAGGCCCTAAACGACATTTTTTGGGCTTAGCAGCACCTAGATTATATTTGAAGGCAAAAGCTAGTGCAAACAGAATATGTACTCCTCGGATATACCTTCCCAGCACCCCAAACAAAGATCATATGCAAAAGATACACCCTCGGGAAGTTGATGTATCAACTACCCCCATCGGGGCCCACAAACCTTTTGGTGTTTCATCTCCCGAGGTTAGGATTTTGGATGTTTATGGTTTTATCATTTATGTTTTATGTTAAAAACGCCTTTGGATTCTCATTGTAATCATCTTCTTGTGAATGATCATAGTCGTCACATCTCGTCTCAGAGATACGCTGCAACCATTCGAGCAAGCTTCTTTTAGTCTGCATTTTTATAGTTTAAGAAGGTTCTCCTTATTACTAGAAGTCAAGTTTTATTGTATCTATGTGTGTTTATTTGCTATAAATTCGTATTTCATTTCGTTGAATTCATAAATATGGATCACTTTTCATTATAGAGTTGAGTTTGATTAAGTTATTGATAGGGACCATGTCCTTAATACTATCCCTTGATTAGGTATAAACCGAGCTTGTACACAAATCCATGGTTCCAAAATTTTCATCAATCTTTGGAGTCTCTTTCTTCTACTCCAGTCTAGGTAAGGCTTCCAAACCTCAGCATTCAATTATGGGGCTTTGACTCCTTGATAGAGATGGGAATGCACTTGGTGAATTTCACTTCTAAAGTGATGAAACATAACAAAGACATATCACCACATATGCTTACATATGTGCTAACATGGATTTCTCTAAAGTTTTATTGAGAAAGATCAAACTTGTGGACAAAGACTACACATGGATGCAATTCAATTATGAGCACTTCACATTTTGTTTTCGTGCCACACAAATTACACTAATATTTTCACTCGCCCCACGAAGGACCCTCAAACAAGAACCACCTAGTGAAAGGGCATGATGGCACAACATCACCTCATCACTAAAGAAGAACTCTTACAAGTTCGACAAGTGGAAGCACCAGTCCCTCTAGAAACTCACCTCAACCCACAAAATCCTCTACTACGAAAAAAAACAAATCCCCTTGAACCACACCTCGAAGGTTGTCAAATATCCCCCTATTAGAGTGAAAGTGCATGCCTCACTAAAGACTCGACATCAAGCAAAGGTAGAGAAAATCCTAGTGGCCAAGCCCGAATTGTAGAGCTAGTTGGGTGAATGTTGCAAAATCAAACCAATCTCAATCCTCCTTGCATGAGGAGGAGGTCAAAGAAATAATGGAAGTAAGATGAGTTGGAATATAAGGAGGGGAGTGCAATATAGTTAAAGGAAGGGAGATTGCAAGAACTATTAGCACCCTTCCAAGCCTTGCAAGAGGAATTGATATAATTTTCAAAAACAACAATAGAAAATGACATTAATGAACATTGATATACATGACTGAACATAAACTTTGCAATTTATTTCAATATCTAGTATGTCTTATTTCTACAAATTATTTTTTTTATAAATGTGTAAGGATTTATCCAAACACCTCAAAGAATACATAAACTATAAGAAGAAAATAAATGCTCACCACATGGCACTCTCCACCCTCATTCACAAGGATCAAAACCCATTTAGTGAAAAGCCTCCCAAATTTTTGTGATCTTATCTACTTTACAACCTTTTTTTGTAGAAGAAAAAATTACTCAATTATATTAATGATATAATCTATTCTCATAGTCGGTTACATTCAGAAATCTGAGATAGACCAACAGGTAGGGAGTCCATCCCCTTCAATTTGGCATCCAAATCAAATGAGAGTGACCTACTACAAAGAAATGTCAAACTGAAAAGATGGAAATATGATGAAATTCTGCCAAAAAGATGCCAAGTAATGCAGAGGAAAATTGATGATGGTGCCCGATATATAATAACTCAAGGCTTAGAAAATTTTGAGAGAAAGAGAGGGGCTCTCATGGTTGTCTAGCCAATGTGTGTATGTCATCAAACCTACTTGTTTTTGAAGAGCTGTCTTGGAAAGCAGGTCCACTTCTCTATTGAATTCCTGAGATGTATGTGAGAAGTTAATCTTCTTGAAGTGATGAAGGAGCAAATTGATTCAGTCCATCCAAGCCAAGAGGGTGATCGTATGAAGCTTACCACTATTATTGAGCTAGTCTATTATAACTTTGGAGTCACCGATCAGATGAAGATGGTCAATATTAAGCCTTATGGCCAGGTGAAGAGTTGCCCAGACACCAACAATTATGCCCTTGTGTTGGTGCCTGGGCAACTCTTCACAATATTTTAAATATCAATACAATAAACTATTTTTATTAAATACTCATAATAATAAATCAAATTGTATCATATATAAACCTTATATTTAATATGACATAATTTAAACTAAATTAAATAACTTTTATAATAATAATGAATTTAATTTATGCTATACTTGAACTTATCCCAATTAAGTTAGAAATCCTATTCCAAGACCAAATTTTATTTCAATTATATAATTTAAAACCCAAAACATCCTATATCATAGTAACAATGATGATACATGATGTTAAATATTCTTTTAGGACCTAAATTATGCTAATATATTTGTGATTGTGATTTTTTAGAGTTTTAACCCTCAAAACATCGTATCAAGGTAACATTCATGATACATGATGTTAAATATTCTTTTAAGAACTAAATTTTTCAATTATATATTTATGATCTTTTATTCATTTAAATGTTTGTAATGGTAGGTGATTTAGATTCCTTTTAGGACCTAAATTATGCTAATATATTTGTGATTGTGATTTTTTAGAGTTTTAACCCTCAAAACATCGTATCAAGGTAACATTCATGATACATGATGTTAAATATTCTTTTAAGAACTAAATTTTTCAATTATATATTTATGATCTTTTATTCATTTAAATGTTTGTAATGGTAGGTGATTTAGATTCCAAGAGATATGAGTAGGGTGAGCAACACTTGAAGGGAGCCCATAACTGCCCTAGGTTATGAGTAGAGCCTAAAAGCGTTGGTTTTTCCACTCAAATAGATAAGTAAGCACACATGAAAATAAAATTGGATAGAAAGTGCAAACTAAAAGAAAGAAAACATGTGAAAGCATAATTGTACAAATTATTAGGGACACAACATATTCGAAAACGAAGTACTTCGTTGACAAAATGAATAAAACAAGCAAAAGGACTTGTATAGACGTGTGTGCAACAATAAAGTATATGTGTATTTTTTTTATTATTAAAGAAATGCCAATTTGTTTATTTGTAATCTCGTAATTTTTTTTTCTATGTATAAAGAAGTGAAATATGTGGGCACAAATTTGCTTAACAAGATAGATTTAAGCGAAGTTTCACGTCTCTCCCTTATATATTGATTTACTATTTCGAGATCATTTTAAATGTGTTTTATACAATATTTTTAAATATTGGTATGGCTTGAACAACTTTATGTTTGTGGTTTACATGTCATTGAAAAAGTTATAATTATGATTAAATATAGACGATCTTATAATTTTTAAGGTTCTCAAGAGTTTAGATTATAAAATTTCTTGCTTTTGTCAATATATAAAATCGATTTCCCTATTATGAACAATTTATTATAAAAGTTCTTGCTTTTGTCAATACATAAAATCGATTTCCCTATTATGCACAATTTATATTTTGATGTTCAATGTTACGTAATTGAGTGTAAGCATTTGAACTATTTTCAAATTATTCACGTTTACATGTTTGCGTGGGGAATCCTTAGAAGCGTTGCATACTTTTATGTTCAATGTCACATAATTGAAGTGTAAGCATTTGAAAGCTTTCCAAATTATTTACATTTACATGTTTGCACGGGGAATTGATAAAAGCATAGTATACAATATTTTTATTAGATTTTAAGGAGGAAAAGGATCATAGGAATCACAAAGAAATGTTTGAAATCAACATAACTTTGACAAGGAAATTTCATCATCAATTTAAATTTCTTGATATAACTTATTTGAATCTATTTTTTTTTATAACTTATTTGAACTTAGTTTTTGTAACGTTAGAATGATGCACTAATTTAATCAAATCGAACTCAACTATGATTTATATTGTATTATTATCTTTTGTACATCACATTATTTTTCCACTAATTTCTTTTTTTTTAGAAATGTTTAAAAGTTATAGTAATCACTAGAGTAGTAGTATGCATTCATATTAATAACATTCAAGGT
Source organism: Picea engelmannii (assembly GCA_009831015.1). Classification (NCBI taxonomy): domain Eukaryota; kingdom Viridiplantae; phylum Streptophyta; class Pinopsida; order Pinales; family Pinaceae; genus Picea; species Picea engelmannii. The sequence continues at coordinate 846,720 of ML778596.1, read as the reverse complement.
TGGGTCCAGTTGGACATGAACTAGAATGTATTTTTGTTCATTAGTAATATACTTCGTCATTTGTGTCACTGATTTAAGTCCATTAATCATATATTTAGTCATTTGTTTCAATTGTCCTTTAGTGGTATATTTAGTCATTTTAATTATCATTTTTCGTCAACTAGTATTATATTTAGTCATTTGTTGTCATTATGTAGTGATTTATTTAGTCATGGTAATCATTTATTTTTGTCAATAAATAATAAATTTAGTCATTTGTATTCAATGATTTCGTCAATAACTTTAGTCATTGTAAAATTGTTGTCATTTAGTAATATATTAGTCATTGTAATTATTAATTGTTGTTATTTAGTAATACATTTAGTCATTTGTATTTATTGATTTATAGTTTAGTAGTAAATATCAATTTATATGATATGAATAATTTATTGAATAATATAAATTGTGTAATGCATTAATAAACATATTATATTAAACTTAAATTAAAACATAAAACATAAAACATAAAACAAAAGATTGATTCAACACCATCATAAAAAAATAAAGTAATATATATATATATATATATATATATATATATGGTCAAAGTATTACAGCAATATTATTCAGAGTTTCCAAGTCTACAAATATACACCATAATAAAACTATTGCATAAACATAAAATCAAATTAAACATATAATATTGCAACTTATATGAACCGTAGAATGATCTTGCAAATACACCACATAATAAAATATTGTTGAACATACATTCAAAAAGAAGTGAAAAGATTGTTGAACATACATTCAAAAATAAGTGGGGTCTAACATCTATGATAAAAACCAACTATGTCATTTTTTACAAATATTTTAGTGGCCACCGTGTGAAGCTTCCTTCCATCTCTTTCAGATGGACAAATCCTTCTATTTTGTCATCATAAGGAAGGGGTATGTTTCTTATGACATTTATAATATTTACATTTTCATCCCCTGATCTGCTCAATTTAACTCCATGTATAATAGATAGTGAGTGAATCCACCCAATGCCCACATGAGCACTGTCATGTGGATCCAACACCTTTACTTTATCACCTTCTTGGAGTTTATGATCAACATATTTTTGCAAAAACAAAAACAAATACACATTAAATTGAGATATGAAAAATGATAAAACAACAATTATGTTCTAATATTTAGCACTCACCTCGAGTTCAACAACACTATGAATGTGTTGCACATGGTTTTCAGGTTCAACAGATCACTACAATATTAAAATCGAGTAGTTTTCCTATTTCTTTGATATAACTCTGTGTGTGGTTTCATCATGCAAAAAAATATACAACATTTAAAAATATGAATCAAGGAATGCAAGCTATAAAATTGTATCTAAAAGAACATGTTAAGCATGAATAATGACAACACATTGGGACATGTGTTATGATTTGAAGAGTTTGAAATGATGTTATAGCCTGCCATATTTTCACCAAGATCGTGTTGCCATCCTTAGTTAAGATTGTTGTGTGGTGTGGATTTTAAACACTGAAATATGTTTAGTTCCTCAGATGAACTTTATAGGAAACATCGTAAAAATGTTAATAACAGATCGATCATGCTTAGGAATTATATCAAGGGAAAAACCAATGTATTATTTATCCTTGACTAAAACTAAACTAAAAATTGTCAAAGCTTGACCTAATTTGGGATGAGCTTCATGGAAATTATAGACTTATAGTATTTTATTTCAGTAGAAAAGTGAATCCATTTTAGTCACAGTGTGAAAGTGGCCCAAAGAAACTGCCTAGTGAAATTGCATTCCACATATAAACATCAAGGCTTAAAGGGTGGCCTCATTATTTTTATGTGAACCAATATTGATTAACATCCTATACAACTAAAAACTTGAAAATTACTCCATTATGAGGTCTGGTTAGTCACCCGTATACATTCCAACTCTTATTTGTGTCCTACAATATTATCAAAAGAAAAATATTCCAATTGTTAATCTTGATCTATAAAGCTAAACAATTCACACCACAATGACACATGTTTACTTATTTGTATATTGCCTAACTCTTACTTGGATATTTATACTTGTAGTAATTTGCAAATGGAATTGGGTCCTATACGGTCTTATTTAGTTGTATAGAGAACCAAAACCAAATTATGGAGAGGTTCTATACATAATTGCTTAGTTGTATGGTACTCAAATAGAGTTAGAAAATGGAAAAACAAATGAACCAACCAACAACTGCACAACAACCAAATTGGAGATGGATTCTATGGAGAATTGTATGGCTATGGAGGATTGAAATTGCAATCAGAAAATAAACCAACCTACAATAGTGAAAAAAATTCATATTGAAGATGGTTTTCTAAAAGATTTGATTAGTTGTACATACTTCACCTTGGAGTTGGGATTCGCATGGACAAACCAATCCATAGCCTAGTTTAGAACCAAAATTGGATAGGGTTCATACATATATTTGTTTATCTATATAGAGACTATATTGGAGTTGGTCTTTATCCAAATAAACAAGTCAAGTTAAACTGATGAATAGGAACCCAAACTGGAAATGGGTTCTGTGGAGGTTTATTTAATTTTATAGATTCACCTAACTTGGAGTTGGCTTTTGCACCGGCCAAACTACAGTACAATTATGCTCTGAATTGGATATAGGTTCTTTGTACGATATGGTTGATGTTGACGTCCTTAGATGTAGGACCTACCCTCTCTTCACGACACACAGATAGACTAATGGGCTTTTGCTGCTCACATCCATTGCAAGTGGTTTTATTGAATACTTTTGAGGAGGGTGATCTGGACAGTGCCCGGGATCACCGAGATTATCATGAGTAAAATCATTAACAAATATATTGGGCTCACTCACATTATCATGAGTAATCATTAACAAATAGATTGTAATGATCCAAAATTCATAAGCAACTAATTTAAACTTCCCAAGACATCGTGAAAATGTGAGTGCCTAATAAACACAGAACTATTTTTAATCCTAGAGATTTTCCAACTCAAAATATATGTAGATTTCTTTACTACTACAAAACCCCATTGGACTCTCACATTTCTTAAGCATCCCTACCAACATAGGCTAGGTTGGAAACTTGAAGTTCTTATTTTGATATACATGAGCAGTCTTTTGTTCCCTATAGGCTATGACACTCTGAAAGAAAACTCACTATAAAGTTGTAGTAACACGTGGGATTTTAAATAAGAGATCCTACATTCTACAATAAATGACAATAGTTAGAAGACAAAAAATCATTCTTTCCAAAAATGAATCTCTTTACCTTGAGGATGTCTGGATTGAGCAAATTGGTTCGCCTGGAAGTATCCCTAGTCAAAGTACCCACCCTAGTCATATTGAGGATTCATTAGTCTCGTTCATGCAAAACTCCTAACAACAAGCACTCTATCCATATAACTCTTTCCATATATCCCTCAATCACTAGATAAGGAATTACCAACGTATCCTTAGATCAATACAAGTAACAACAATCATCATGGTTTAGAACAAAACATCATTTTATCTCAATACAAATTGATTCTTTTTTTATGAGATGAAAATTCTATCATTGAGCGTTCAAATCATATAATTTAATGGGGGGTTGAGATAAAAAAAGTAGGGATCCAGGAATAGATAGGGACAAATTAACTATTACAACAATTATATTCTTATAGTTAGCATATTATTGCACGCACCCGTCGAATTTCGACACCACTGTGAATGTCCTACACATACTTAGTCGAATTCCTAGTCTGTGCACACCTTGCAACATAATTTCCTCCACCATTTAGCTCCTCCTCATGGATGGCTTTGCACTCCTTGCGACTGTTCTCCAACCTCTTTTGTTTCCCGTGACTGAAATCACGCTATCCCTCTTGAGATTTTGAGTCTGAAAACTCGGTCATGCACTCCTTGCGGACGTCAATGCACTTCTTGCATACAAATAAGTTCTCGCTAAATCTTCTGAGCTTTCAAGCCGAAATAGGCCTAGTCACGCACTCCTTGCGGACGCTATGCACACCTTGCACTTGCTCAATGAAAAGAAACGATTGAAACTTATCTACTACTCACAATGACTCATAAATTCAATAAAGCAAATGTAGTCATGGATTCAGGAGCAAAACTAACAGAGAATTGATCAATAACAAAAAATCTACCATTCATTCAGATAGATACATAACAACACACATTTGGGACAATGTTCCTCTGTTATATTCATCCAACTGAAACTTACATACATCAATACAACACTTCTCTGTATCTCCCAACTCTTTTCTTACAATGGCAATATACACAATAGATTCAGCCGCAAAAACCTCTACTAGAAAATATTACAAAGCTTTATACAAAGGGATCCTCTTAAGTTCTTCCCTCCAACTACTCTATGCTATCTAAATGGAATTGAATGCTATCAACTACTTAATGCTTATTACAATAAATATCGCATTAGACAGACGAGAGCGCAAGCTCCAAATATGTACTGCGATCCGATCCATAAAACGAAATACACTCTCCCATCAATCTTATGTGATGGTTCAGCCTCCAGTCATTAAAGACATTCAAAACTCAAAAAGCTTTGTGAGATATCACATTAATACATTGATCTTTTGAAATTCAAAAATGTTTCAAAATATGCGCTAGTGCGTCCAACTGTCTTCCACGCTTGTGCTTTGTTGGCGATGCTCCTACATCAATGCCTCTGTTCCTCTTTGTAAAAAATTCTTTGGAATGCATAGTTTCCTTCAACGCCTCCCATTGTTTGGGAGATGGAGTGGAGTTTGTCATGTCTTTTCCTTCCATGATTATTTTTCTACAATGATATCTATAAGTGTTCATCATAGTTCTTATCTTTTTCTTATAGTATTTTCTACAGATTTTTCCACCAACAGTTTCAAAGGAATTTTCCATTTTTTGGATAACATTATCCACAATTCGTGGATCTTGATTTTGAAAATTTGATTTGCAAATATCCAAATGACCACTACATCTTGTTCCCAACTTCGAGGCCCACCTTGTTGCCTTTTTTTCTAATGGGCTCACCATATTTTGACACCTCAACCAAGAATAGTGTCTTACCTTCTATTTTTCTTTCTTTTGCATTCCTCTATGTACATCTATACAATCCTTGACTCAATCTTTGTATTTTAACAAAAGCAGACAGATCTTGTGAATCACTAATAGTATTTTTGGCTGATCCAGTTTCATGAAGAGATGCAATAGGTGAATTTTGACGCACAATAGATGCAAGTGTTGTCTCTTCATGACTTGCATTAACCAGAACATAATTCTCCTTGGCCACATCAGATGTGGCAATAGGTAGCTCAGTACCAATCTTTGTAGATGTGCCTTCAAACATGTCCTTGAGTTTTGCATAAATGATCTCCAAACTTGCTCTTCCTTTTTTCTCATGTTGATCAATAATCTGTTTTAGACCTTTTGCTAAGAAATCATCACACTACGCAACACCATCTGCTACATCAACCTCCACATCACCATGTGCTATATCAACTTACACACGATGATCACTATTATTTTCTTCAACTACATTTGTTGGATCACAAATGTGTTGGCTTCTACGAGTTGGTGGCACTATATCTTTACTTTCCATTGATTTTTTCTCCACTTTTTTTTTTTTTGTGTCTATAAAGAAAAACAAATATCATACTATCTCTTATATACATAAAGTTCTTGCTTATAAAACATTAAACACATAATATATTAAAATTTTCAATTATATATTTATGATCTTTTATGCATTTGAATGTTAGTAATGGTAGGTGATTTAGATTCCAAGCGATATGAGGAGAAGGGTAAGCAAGACTTGAAGAGAGCCCATAACCGCCCTAGGTTATGAGTAGAGGCTAAAAGCGTTGGTTGTTCAACTCAGATAGATAAGTAAGCACACATAAAAATAGAATGGGATAGAAAGTGCAAACTAAAAGAAAGCAAACATGTGAAAGCACAATTGTACAAATTATTAGGGACAAACATATTCTAAAACGAAGTACTTCGTTGACAAAATTAAGAAAACAAGCAAAAGGACTTCTATGAACATGTGTGTATCAATAAAGTATATGTCTATCTCGTGTGTGTTTTTTTTGTTTTTTTTTTTAAAAGAAATGCCAATTTCTTTATTTATAATCTCATATTTTTGATGTACAAATTTGCTTAACAAGATAGAATTCAGGGAAGTTTCACGTCTCTCCCTTATATATTCATTTAATATTTTTAGATAATTTTAAATGTGTTTTATAAAGTGGTTTTAAATATTGGTATGGTTTGAACAACTTTGTGCTTGTGGTTTGCATGTCATTGAAAAAGTTATAATTATGATTAAATATAGATGATCTTATAATTTTTAAGGTTCTCAAGAGTTTAGATTATAAAAGTTCTTGCTTTTGTCAATATATAAAATCGATTTCTCTATTATGCACAATTTATATTTTGATGTTCAATGTTACATAATTGAGTGTAAGCATTTGAAATATTTTCAAATTTTTCACATTTACATGTTTGCGTGGGGAATCCTCAGAAGCGTTGCATACTTTGATGTTCAATGCCACATAATCGAAGTGTAAGCATTTGAAAGCTTTCCAATTTATTTACAGTTACAGGTTTGCATGGGGAATTGATAAAAGCATAGTATACAATTTTCCTATTAGATTTTAAAGAGGAAAATGATCATAGGAATCACAAAGAAATGTTTGAAAATATTATGTTTTGATAAACTAAGAAACTTATAAAAATTTTGGATATTTGATATGCATATTTTTCATCAAAATCCATTTAAATTCATTTTTGTAAATTCAAAGTACAATAAAGTCAACATAATTTTGACAAAGAAATTCCATCATCAATTTCTTGATATAATTTATTTGAACCTGCATTTCTTGTTATAACTTATTTGAACCTATTTTTTGTAAAGTTAAAATGATGCACTAATCTAATTGAACCCAACTATGGTTATATTGTATGATTATCCTTTGTCCACCACATTATTCTTCCTCTAACTCTTTTTTTTTTAAGAAATGTTTAAAAGTTATAGTAATTACTAGAGTAGTAGTATGCATCCATATTAATAACACTCAAGGTTGGGTCCAGTTGGACATGAACATAGAAAAAATCTGATCAATTGTTCAAGAATCCATCAAACTTCCCTATAAAGTCGATTTTCATAAGACAACACAAGGGAGATTTGAAGGCATGATTTCAATATAAAAATCATCAAGATCGAGATAACCCATTTTAAAACAATGTTTTCTTCATAGGTCAATTGTCTAAATATTGTATTGTTGAATACTATGGTGAAATAGTCTTTTCTCTATCTTATGCAAAAGCCCCAAATGCGCTCATCATTGTTAGTTTGTATATGCAAGAATTAAACAATGCGACAAGTTGGAAGCAAGTCTCTTTGTGGATTCCATAAACAAAATAATTGAATTAATTTGCACTCGACAAATGAGACAATAATTGCAAGTGATACTAGGTCCACTAATCGATAAATGCAATGAGGCTAGATATAAATAATTATCAACCATCATAAAAAAAATGGTGATTAATAGAATGAATAGTTTGTTATGCCACTCAGCTCACTATCTACTTCTTTAGACACGTTGCAATTTACTTTTGTTTTTCAAAAAAGTTGCATCAAGAGTGCAGAGAACATGTTAACCTACTACAATATGCATCTTGTTCTTATTTATGAAGCTTAAGAAATTCCAAAATGAATAGTTTTCCTTATTTACATAACCATAGTGCTAGACCTGATCTCTTGGGGAGATAGCATTGAGAGTTCGAGGGAAAACCATAACAAGTGACAACCTCTCCCAGTATATATGCAGTGAAGTTCCTCTTGACAAGTGAAGCTTGTCATACACAAAATTGACTATTTTAAGAAGCATGTTGTCACCCTAAGGTTTTGGCAGGACTATACATGTGCCACACATCAGCAATGCGTGCATGACAAGAGTTTTCACCACGCAACGCCAAGATTTAGCGCTTGCACCAAATAGTGATCTACTGCACGTGCCAACCAATTTTGTACTGCACACAAAGACTTGGAGAGATCACATGCATGATAAATCTTCGAAGATCTTTAGTAACGATTGTAACCATTTTTGTAAGAACCTTTCTAGTCATGGTTGAGGTTGTGAGTGATATGCCAAGGTTGTTATGATTTCCACGCAATGGGAATGCATGTGAATATGTAAGGGTTGGATTTTTTGTTAACAAAGGGTTCATTGATGTGTTAGTTGTAGATGGGTTAGAGCTCCAGTTATCCATTGTATTAGTTCTTGTTATGTTCAAAGATATTAGGTGAATATGAGAGAGAAAATAGATCAATATCTCAATGAATTGTTGGTCTCTATTTCATTCTAAATGTGCTCTGTGTAGGCTTTGATCTATGTGTAGTGAGATGTATCTAAATGGATTTAAGATTAATGAATAAAGCATGAAGAAATTTGTCCTTCGTATCTTATGTATTCTAGTTTGAATGTATGTTTGTTACTTAGTGTTATGTGCAAAACTTATATGAAAGTTATGAATGAATGTGACATGAATGCATGTCTTTGAGTTGAATGTTTCATGTTTCCACCATTTCTTCATCACTTGAACGAAACCTATGGTTTCTGTGATTCGCATGGCATCTCGGTTGAGACCTTCTACAGTTCTTGAGGCGGAGAGGGGTCCCTTGTCCCACAAACAAGGGGGTCTCATACACCAATTTAGTGTGGCTTGGCCGTGACCTTAAAAATAGATTATTATTATTGTTATTATTTAGTCATTTGTGTCATTGATTTTCGTCAATTAGTAATACATTTAGTCATTTGTTTCATTGATTTCTGACCATTAGTAATATATTTTGTCACGTGTGTCACTGATTTATGTCCATTAATCATATATTTAGTCGTTTGTTTCACTTGTCATATAGTCATATATTTAGTCATTTTAATTATCATTTTTCATCAACTAGTGTTATATTTAGTCATTGTTTTAGTCATTTGTTGTCATTATCTAGTGATTTATTTAGTCATGGTAGTCATTTATTTTCGTCAATAAGTAATAAATTTAGTCATTAGTATTCAATGATTTCATCAATAAATTTAGTCATTGTAAAATTGTTGTTATTTAGTAATATATTTAGTCATTTGTATTCATTGATTTATAGTTTAGTAGTAAATGCCAATTTATATGATATGAATAATTTATTGAATAATATAAATTGTGTAATGCATTAATAAACATATTATATTAAATTTAAATTAAAACATAAAACAAAAAGTAAAAGATTGATTAACCACCATCATAGACAAATAAAGTAATACAATATATATATATATATATATATATATATATATATATATATATATATATATATATATATTAAAATAGAAAATCAAATTAAACACATAATATTGCAATTTAGATGAACGATGATTATATATATAATGTCAAAGTATTACAACAATATCACTGAGAGTTTTGAAGTCTACAAATAGACACCATAATAAAACTATTGCATAAACATAAAATCAAATTAAACATATAATATTGCAACTTATATGAACCGTAGAATGATCCTGCAAATACACCACATAATAAAAGATTGTTGAACATGCATTCAAAAAGAAGTGGAAAGATTGTTGAACATACATTCAAAAATAAGTACGGTCTAACATCTATGATAAAAGCCAAGTATGTCATTTTTTACAAATATCTTAGTGACCACCGTGTGAAGCTTCCTTCCATCTCTTTCAAATGGAAAAATCCTTCTATTTTGTCATCATAAGGAAGGGGTATGTTTCTTGTGACATTTATAATATTTACATTTGCATCTCCCAATCTGCTCAATTTAACTCCATGTATAATAGATAGTGAGTGAATCCACCCAATGCCCACATGCGCACTGTCATATGGATCCATCACCTTTACTTTATCACCTTCTTGGAGTTTATGATCAACATATTTATGCAAAAACAAAAATAATTACACATTGAATTGAGATATGAAAAACGATAAAACAACAATTGTGTTCTAATATTTAGCACTCACCTCGAGTTCAACAACACTATGAATGTGTTGCACATGGTTTTCAGGTTCAACATGATCACTACAATATTGAAATTGAGTAGTTTTCCTGCTAGATCAGGTAGTTTTCTTGTTGCTTTGATATAACTCTGTGTGTGGTTTCATCATGCAAAAAAATATACAACATTTAAAAATATGAATCAAGAAATGCAAGCTATAAAATTTTATCCAAAAGAAAATGTTAAGCATGAATAATGACAACACATTAGGACATGTGTTATGATTTGAAGAGTTTGAAATGATGTTATACCCTGCCATATTTTCACCAAGATCGTGTTGCCATCCTTAGTTAAGACTGTTGTGTGGAGTGGATTTTAAACACTGAAATATGTCTAATTCCTCGGATGAACTTTATAGGAAACATCGTAAAAATGTTAATAAAAGATCGATCATGCTGAGGAAATATATCAAGGGAAAAACCAATGTATTATTTATCCTTGACTAAAACTAAACTAAAAATTGTCCAAGCTCGACCTAATTTGGGATGAGCTTCATGGAAATTATAGACTAATAGTATTTTATTTCAGTAGAAAAGTGAATCCATTTTAGTCACAATGTGAAAGTGGCCCAAATAAGATTCCTGGTGAAATTGCATTCCACATACACACATCAAGGCTTAAAGGTTGGCCTCATTATTTTTATGTGAACCAAACTTGAAAATTACTCCATTATGAGGTATGGTTAGTCATCCATATACATTCCAACTCTTATTTGTGTCCTACAATATTATCAAAAGAAAAATATTCCAATTTTTATTCTTGATCTATAAAGCTAATCAATTCACACCACAATGAAACATGCTTACTTATTTGTATATTACCCAACTCTTACTTGGATATTTATACTTGTAGTAATTTGCAAATGGAATTGGGTCCTATAGGGTCTTGTTTAGTTGTATAGAGAACCAAAACCAAATTATAGAGAGGTTATATACATAATTGCTTAGTTGTATGGTACTCAAATAGAGTTAGAAAATAGAAATACAGATGAACCAACCAACAATTGAGAAACACCAAAATTGGAGATGGATTCTATGGAGAATTGTATGGCTACAGAGGATTGAAATTGCAATCAGAAAATAAACCAATCTACAATAGTGAAAAAATATTGAAATTGAAGATGGTTTTCTAAAAGATTTGATTAGTTGTACATTTCTCATCTTGGAGTTGGGATTCACATGCATAAACCAATCCATAGCCTAGTTTAGAACCAGAATTGGATAGGGTTCATACATATATTTGTTTATCTATATAAAGCTTATATTGGAGTTGGTCTTTTCCCAAATAAACAAGTCAAGTTAAATTAATGAATAAGAACCGAAATTGGAAATGGTTTATGTGGAGGTTTATTTAATTGTACAGATTCACCTAACTTAGAGTTGGCTTTTGCACCAGCCAAACTACAGTACAATTATGCTTTGAATTGGATATAGGTTCTTTGTACGATATGGTTGATGTTGATGTCCTTATATGTAGGGCCTACCCTTTGTTCACAACACACACAGATAGATTAATGGGCTTTTACTGGTCACATCCATTGCAAGTGGTTTTCTTGACTCCTTTTGAGGAGGGTGATTTGGACAGTGCCCGAGATCACTGAGATTGTCATGTGTAAAATTATTAACAAATATATTGGGATCACTCACATTGTCATGAATAAAATCATTAATAAATAGATTGTAATGATCCGATATTCATAAGCAACTAATTTAAACTTCCCAAGCCATTGTGAAAATGTGAGTGCCTAATAAACACAATACTATTTTTAATCCTAGATATTTTCCATCTCAAAATAAATGTAGATTTCTTTACTACTACAAAACTCCATTAGACTCTGACTTTTCTTAAGCATCCCTACCAACATAGGCTAGGCTGGAAACTTGAAGTTCTTATTTTGATATACATGACCATGCTTGTGTTCCCTATAGGCTATGACGACGTGAAAGAAAACTCACTATAAATTTGCAGTAACACACATGATTTTAAACAAGAGCTCCTACATTCTCCAATAAATGACAATAGTTAGAAGAAAAAAAATCTATCTTTCCCAAAATGAATCTCTTTACCTTGAGGTGTCTGGATTGAGAAAATTAGGTCCCCTAGAAGTATCCCTAGTCAAAGTACCCACCCTAGTCATATTGAGGATTCAATAGTCTCGTTCATGCAGAACTCCTAACAACAAGCACTTTATCCCTATAAATCTTTCCATATATCCCTTAATCACTAGATAAGGAATTACTAACTTATTCTTAGATCAATACAAGTAACAACAATTATCATGGTTTAGAACAAAACATTAACTTATCTCAAGACAAATTGATTCTTTTTTTATGAGATGAAAAGTCTATCATTGAGAGTTCAAATCATATAATTTAATGGGGGGCTGTGATAAAAATGTAGGGATCCAGGAATAGATAGGGACATATTAACTATTACAACAATTATATTCTAATAGTTATCATATTATTGCATCCACCCGTCGAAGTTCGACACCACTATGAATGTCCTACACATACTTGTTGTATTCATCATCATCACTGTTAATATAATTGTCATCATGATCTCAAACTTTAGCTTTGTGAGCTATGCTGTCAAGATGGACTTTACCTTTTAGTTTTGCTTTGTTATAATTTATCTACATTTACCATTCAAATAATATCAAGTAAATAATCTTGCAAGATATAAATTTTAGTCAAAAATAACATCTTAAGCATGACAAACTATGACAAAACATTGGGACAGATTAGCTATCGCAACAACAATTTTATTACCTTAAATTCAACACAACTATTAATGTCCTGTACATGCTCGTCAACTTCATAATGATCAATATCAATATTAACATGATATTGTATTGCATCATTGTGAGCTTTGTTGACATGAAGGCCTTTTCCTTTTCCCATTGATTTATTGATATAATTTCTCTACATGTGGTTTAACCATCATGCAAATTTTTTTTACAAACATTTAAAAGTAGCACCAAATTGTCTCCAATGGAAATGTTCTCTTTTTTCAAACAATGAAACAACAAAATTGTAACAAGCATTGGCATAAATGTAATAAAAGAAGTGCAAAACATGAATCATTTCAAGGGTTCATCCATCATTCAAACTAGCAGATGTTTTTTTTTCATGAAAAAAAAAACATATCTCTTTCTATTTATTTAGAGAATCAAAGAGTACAATTTACATGTCAAACACAGACCTCAGCCTAAGAAAGGCAATCCAACATTACTCGGGAAAACATCTTTCACTACTTACCCAAAGTAAAAGAGTCAGTCTGACAAAGTATCACACATCAAACCTATACACAGAGTGGCTATAGGAAACTCAACCATTTCAGAATTGCCATTGTCCAAAAACAAAACCACCAGCTATTACAAAAACCATTTATTGGTACTTATATCAAGTTCAATCCAATCTACTAGATATACAACTATATACTAACAAGATATAAACAAAAATTCTCCATTAAAAACTGAAACAATGTTGACAAAAATAAATTCATGTTTGATGTATAAGACAACACCAATTTTTATGCCATTCAATGAATAAATGACAATAGTAAACATACAGTAACATCTTCAGGGAAGTAATTTTAGAAACTACTAGAGTTTGAATGTAATATTAATTAAATTCATATGAAAGAAATTTCATTAATAGGACAGTCTCTTTGTTTGTCTCAATCATACTGTTTATTTTGGTCCTACAATTTTTCCTAATTATATGATTTGTTCCAACCTGATTCTTTCCACAATACCATGTTGGAAGCCAACTATTCCCCAATCATATCATTTTACCCAACCAATTTTACAATATAATAAGCAAAAGTGCATGTAGATGGCTCTCAAGTTGTTGTTGGCACTCTTTCAGACTCAAAACATACTTGATACTTTAAATGCAGAACACAGAGAGTTGATTCTAGAAACAAATGATGGTTCTACACAGTGCAAGGATGAAGAGACAGAATAAGAAGAAGGTATGTCCACAGGGAACGAGACTGTCTTAGAGATTTAATTGAGTGCACTAATTCTCAACAAGAGAGTGTGAGCGAGGGGACTTAAGAGTTCACTATAAATGCAACAGAGTGAGTGGAAATAGATAACATCCTACAAATTCTAGTTCAATTTACAAGCACAAAAACTGGTCAAACAAGAAGAAATGGGATACAATAGAATGCTTTACAAGAATAAATGGAATACATGTTCAAACAAGAAGAAATGAGATCAATAAAGCCTCTTACCTCAATTGAATCACTGGATTTATGTTCATTCCATGCATAAACTATAGGCTTAATATAGGTAACCAACTTTGAAATTGTCTCATTAAGACCATGTATGCAACTCATTACATGTTCGTATTGATCACTCGAGTTGACATCATTTGTGATGGCTCTTACTGGATGTTTTTGAACTCCAACTGATAGTTGCGTATTCTTTGTCGACACTCTACTTTTCCACTTTCTCTTACTGTCATATTTACTAGAATCCAATGCTGCCATATAATGGAAAATGTCTTCTACACCTAGCTCTAGGTTACTATTTTCCACCTAAAAGACAATGTCAAGTTTCAACATAGTCAGTTCAATAAACAAATCGAAATAAATAACAATTTAAATTCAACCAAAAAACAACATTTACTGTCAATTTGTCTATTTTGGCATGCAACCCACCTTGACCAAATGTATATGGAGCTCTAACATTATCTCTTGCTTTCATGCCTATGTTCCTCTTTGTCAAATATTCTTCAGAATGCATAGTTTCCTTCAACGCCTCCAATTTTTTGGGAGATAGAGTGGAGTTTGTCATGTCTTTTCCTTCCATGATTATTTTTCTACAATTATATCTATAAGTGTTCATCATATTTCTCATCTTTTGCTTAGAATATTTTCTACATATTTTTCCACCAACAGTTTCAAAGGAATTTTCCATTTTTTGGATAACATTATCCACAATTCGCGGATCTTGATTTTAAAATTTTGATTTACAAATATCCAAATGAGCACTACATCTTGTTCCCAACTTCGAGGCCCACCTCGTTACATTTTTCCTAATGGGCTCACCATATTTCGACACCTCAACCAAGAATAGCTTATTCCCTTCTATTTTTCTTTCTTTTGCATTCCTGTATGTACATCTATATAATCTTTGACTCAATATTTGTATTTTAACAAAAGAAGACAGATCTTGCGAACCACTAATAATATTTTTGGTTGATCCAGTTTCATCAAGAGATGCAACAGGTGAATTTTGACACACAACAGATGTAACTGTTGTCTCTTCATGACTTGCATTAATCAGAACATAATTCTCCTTGGCCACATCAGGTGTGGCAGTAGGTAGCTTAGTACTGATCTTTGTAGATGTACCTTCAAACATGTCCTTGAGTTTTGCATAAATGATCTCTAAACTTGCTCTTCCTTTTTTCTCATGTTGATCAATAATCTCTTTTATACCTTTTGCTAAGAAATCAACATGTTGCGCAACACCATGTTCTACATCAGCCTCAACATCACCATGTGCTATATCAACTTTCACACCACGACCACTATTATTTTCTTCAACTACATTTGTTGGATCACAAATGCATTGGCTTCTACAAGTTGGTGGCATGATATCTTTACTTTCCCTTGTTTTTTTCTCCACTTTTTCTATGTCTGTATATTTTTCTTGTCTATAAAGCAAAACAAATATCATATTATATCTTATATACACAAAGTTCTTGCCTATGAAACATTAAACACTATTAAACACATAATACACTACTTAAGTGGATTAACAACTTGCATGTTTTTCAAACCAAGAGACGATAATTATTCATCATTCTTTGTCACATCTTCTCTACGAAAGTGCTCATATTCTATCAACTTTTCTGCATTATCGATGTCATCTAACTTGTACCTCAAGCGATTTTTCTTCATATCCTAAAGTCCAAATAAACATTAGTGTATAAATCAACCACTTGAATCAACAAAACAACAGTGGAATATGAGTTTAAAACTCATATTTTATTAATGCATGTGCTCAAAAATTAAGTACACAAGTGAAAGAAAAAATTCCTCTTAAAATCAATCCCTGAAGTGTTTCTTATATTACTTGAAATTGATAGTAAATAAGTAAATTTATGCTAAAGGCATGTGAATCATTTTATGTAAAGTTACTATGCCTCAAATTTAAACCACATGCTATGCATTTCTATATATTCAAATTGTATTCAACAACTATGAATTTTGATAATACATTGCATTCAACATCTCCAGACTTGCTCTTCCTTTTTTTTCATTTTGATCAATAATCTCTTTTAGAATTTTTGCTAAGAAATCATCATGCTACACAACACCATGTGCTATATCAGCCTCCACATCACCATGTGCTATATCAACTTGCACACAATGACCACTATTATTTTCATCGACTACATTTGTTGGATCACAAATGCGTTGGCTTCTACGAGTTGGTGGCACTATATATTTACTTTCCCTTGATTTTTCCTCCACTTTTTTTGTGACTACATCTTTTTCTTGCCTATAAAACAAAACAAATATCATATTATGTCTTATATTTCTTGTCTATAAAACAAAACAAATATCATATTATATCTTATATACCTACATTTATTGCCTATAAAACATTAAACACTATTAAACAAATAATATACTACTGAAGTGAATTAACAACTTGAATGTTTGTCAAACCAAGAGACGATAAATACTCATCATTCTTGGTCACATGTTTTCTATGAGAACGCTCATATTATGCCAACTTTTTTGAATTATCATTGTCATCTAACTTGTGCCTCAAGGAATTTTTCTTCGTATCCTGAAGTCCAAATAAACAATAGTGTACAAATCAACCACTTGAATCGGCAAAACAACACTGGAATATGAGTTTGAAACTCAAATTTTATTAATGATGTGCTCAAAAATTAAGTGCACAAGTTAAAGAATAAATGCCTCTTAAAATCAGCCCCTGAAGTGTTGCTTATATAACTTGAAATCAATGGTAAATAAGTAAATTTATGGTAAAGGCATGTAAAACATTTTATGTAAAGTTACTATGACTCCAATTTAAACCAAATGCTATGCATTTCTATATATTCAAATTGCATTCAACATCTATGAATTCTAATAATACATTACATTCAATGATAAATTACACCATACATGTAACCATAGTTTAAGTGACAAGATTACCATTTAAGGTGACAAATCATCATCATAATCATCCACATTTCCACCGGGGTCAGAATCCTGATCACTCCTATGTGCATCTTCTTGATTTTCTTCGTCATCCTCACCTAAAGCATGCAATATATTCTCTCTTCCAATCTCTTCGTTGGTAATCAAAATCTCTTCTTCAATCACTCTGTTATCATCTTCAACCACTTCTTGAAATGTTTCTTATAACTTACCGTATATCCCATCAGGCATTATATCAACAACTTCCATTAATTTTCATTTCGAACGAGACTTTGTTTGAATGACATATGACCATCTTGGGATTCTTACATCATCAATTATATATGATCGGTTAACTTGAAGAGGAGGGACATATGTCTCATCAGTGTCTGATAAAAAATGTTGTATATTTGCACGTACAAATCCATACTCATCAAGTTGTATTGCAGATGGTTTGACCCACTTACATTTTAATAATATAGGACTATTTTCACCATCATCAACTTGAATAATTTCTTGGATGAATCCAACATAAAATTTCTTCTCAGTTTCATGAAGGAATTCAACACTAACAACACAATCACAATTTCTCTTTCCTTTGTCCTTTTCTTCCACTCTTAAATGACTACCATAGGCCCACATGCCACTAAACTGCATAACCCATATATGTGGAAACTGTGAAAGCTCACATTCCTCCACTATTATATCTTGACCTTCTTCTTTTGCATCATTGACTGCATTAGCAATCCATTATTCAATTTTTGGAAAAGAATCACCTCTAATCAAATCATGGCATTTGCGATTTTGAAGTCGACATTGCATCCATGTTTGATTCTCTTCTTCGTATTTTCTACATAGAATATGAATGTACAAGATAATAAGATTAATAATATAAACGTGTAAATGCAATTGAATAAATAATTATTGTGTAAAAATTGTTTTACATGCGCCACTTATCAAATTAAGATGTGTACTAAAGAACATGGGTATGTATCACATTTCTATTTTTATGTGATAACTTAAATCGTCTTCCATTGCCTTCTAATACTTCACCTGCAACTCGCTCATCTTCGTCATCATCCCATACACATTGATTGACATTTTAAAAATCCTTCATATATTCTATGCAAAATCCCGTCGCCTCTTGCATTGAATATCCCTCAAACATGCTTCTGTCTAGTTTTTCCCTAGTATGGACAATTGTTTTCAAAACCTTCATACACATTTCTATAGGATACATCCATCTCATTCATATTGGGCCACAATGCTATAGTTCATTTTCTATATGTATCAAAAGATGTATAGAAATGTTAAATATTGTTGGTGGAAATTCTCGTTCCAATAGACAAAATACTTCAACAACATCCTCCCTCAAACTATCAAAGTTCGAAGGACCTAATACATGTAAACTCATTCTCTTTAATATTAGGCCCAACCTTATAATTGCCAATCTTGGACACTTTGCCAAACTTGATATATTGACCACAATAGGTAAAATATTCTCAATTATGACATGATAGTCATGGGTCTTGAGGCCTCTTAAGCTATTCATGTCAGTTTGGTATTTAATACTACTACTTACATATTCAGTGGAAAAGTGAGTATGAGACATCAACTTTAAGAATTGTGCACATTGTTCCTTTGTCCAAACATAAGAAGCACTAGGTTTTCTATATTTTTCATCATCATATTTTTCAACCCAAATATTTCGAGGAATCTTTAGTTATCAAAAGTCTTCACGTGATGAAACTGTATCAGAAGCATCAAAACGAGTTTCTGTAATAGCATAGGCTATATTTTTCTCGTTATGCATAAAGTCAACAATATTCATGATGGCTATATCCTTAAAGTATGGCAACTTATAAAGTATGCACAATTGTTTTACATTGCTTTCATTACATGGATCATCCCTACTACAACAAATCCCACCACTTTCAATAAACAACATTCTTCTATGTGCATTCTCAATAATGTGTTAACTTGTTATTGGAAATAGTGCTTCAAGATTCTCTTCTTGGCCATTGAAACATGTTTTTTGTGGATGATATGGATGATCCTTTTTCAGGTAAGCATGATTTAGACAATAAAAAAACTCATGCAAACTTCTTGAGTGACTCACAAAATCCTTAAATTTTCAAGGACATCCATCATATCCATGAATCGTGAGACCAATCAATGTGTCTTATGCAGGAAGATCACGAATCATAAACAATAAGGAAGCTCTTAAACGAAATTTGATTAAATGACCATCCCTTGAAAATTAAATTTCTTCAATGCCTTTCCACAATTCCATCATCTCATCATATAATGGATCTAAATAAACATCACTTGTATATGATGTCACACTTTTTTTCCTGGTATAGTCAATGATATGAATAGGAAAAATGGTTTAGTTGCTAACCATGGAGGCAAGTTATAATTTATTAAAAACACTAGCCAAGTTGACCATTTAGTACCTTGATCAGAGAATGGGTTCACCCCATCTAGAGCCAAACCCAACCTTATATTACAAGGATCTTGGGAAAAATCGGCCATTTATTATCACATTCCATCGACATCTTAGAATCAGACACATGTCGTTGTTTTCCATCAACTCTTATTTTGGGCATGACATTGCATAAGTTTAACTATGTCTCTCCATCTATACATTCATAGTAATCGTGGGATTAGAGAAAAGTGGTGAAGAACCTTTTTGGGAACCACAACTGATTTCAACCTTGGTCTATACCCCCCTTCTTGAAATTTTGGACATTCAATATCACTTGCATGATTTTTGTGAAATAATACACAACCATTCACACATGTGTGGATGTTTTCATACCCTAATCCTAGCTTAGTGATTTTTTTTTACATTGACTTCATTTTTTTGGAAATGTGGAGTCACGTGGTAACCACCAACTCAAAAATCACAATAACTCATCTACACTCTCGTTTCTCCAACCATGCACCACTTGCAAGTTAATAATTTGAAGGATTGTTGTCAAACGAATTAACTTGCAATTAGCACACACAAGCTTTAAAGCATCCTCCATCGACTTGGACCAATCATCGTTTAGACCCTCATTCAACATTGTATTAACTTCAACCCATTCATCTAACATTGTTTCCTCTTCATCTATGTTTGGTGCCACTTCAGGAATGTTTGGTACCTCTTCATCTCTCACACTATGCACTTCTATCATATCTTCATAATAGTTGTCGTCCCAAGGGCTTATACCACTATGCCCATGTCTTATCATATGTTGATAAATAACATTTCTTGTCCTCACCTTTCCACCAAGACAATCTTTACATGGACATGGATATATGCCCATATCATTATCCTCGACTATTCTCTCATCATATGAATGGTATTGATCGGTTGTCAACCTTTGTCGTTGACTCATCTTTGATGTTTTTCATTGCAATATTAATTTGATATGTCAATTAACAAATCTGAAATAATTTAGATAGTCCAAAGGCACAAAATCAACTACGTTGTTGTTAACAATAAAAACATTGGCATGGAACTAATCATAAAAGAAAACCACAATATCCTTTGAATTGGGCTCAAGTTATGAGCAAAGAATAGAGGAACAACAATCTAATCCTTTGAATTATCATGGATATTTTGGCATCTAATTGTGTTTGTATCGAATCCCCTTCATTGATTTAATCTACCAAAGCACAAGGTACAATTTAAGAGATTAGTACCATCAATTGAGAGGAAAGATCTAGCATTAGAATGTGTTCACTCAAACACTTGACCAATTTGATAGGGACATGTCCATCTGTCTTAAATTCCGTCACTCACAGATGCTAACATGTACAGTAAGTTGTGGACATATAATTCAAGAAAAATAGGATCTTTCATGGTATCCCACATTTTTCTCACAATCCCACCTACCATATGAAAAAAGAGAAACATAAAGTATATAAAACGTAATCAATTGTATCCATGATATAGAATCAGTTGAAAAATTATAAGTTTCTTGAATAGCCTTGACCGGTTTCTTAATTAATACCTTCTTAGAATCATTGTCTTTGTCTATTAGTTATGATAGACGAAGGGAATCTTGCTTGGTTAGGTGATTTCTAAGAGTTTCTCTTCTGTAAGTTTCATGTAATAAATCCTCAACAACATGATAACATTAAGGGGTAGAGACTTTCTTCCCTATTGTTTTACTTTATATGCTATAAATTTTCTACTTCTACTCGAATGCCCATATATATGGATTTCCATGTGCAGGTAAAGAACAAACAAATAGAAAGATATACATTTAATTTTCTTATCTGATAGTTAACTCTTGTAGAGGAGAAGGATGAACAAACAAACACCTTTATCTTTTTGTATGGGTACTCCTTGGCTTATTTTTAACATTATATAAAGAATCAATAACTTGTAACCCCACTATTTAGTGGCAACTTTAAACCATTTTCAAAGGAAACATCTTTGAAAAGCTTCACCATTTGAAAACATTGTCTAGAATCATTGACAAGCCTAGTTGGATCATAAAATGATGTTATAATTCCATAAAAGAGACGTTTCATCACTCTGAGTTTAAATATCGTTGTTGTTTGATATGATCGAATCCTAAAATAATTTAACATGTCCTATGGTGTTGTAAGATAGTCCAATGATTTTTAGAAAGGATGGAAGTTGAATATTCCTTACTCTTTATGCCCCTCCTTGATTGGAAATGGGTCATATTTGGGGACAAATGGATGATTAGACAAGAAAGAAAGAGCATATAGGACAACACACATTTAACACACATATCCTTATGGAAAAGGCATTGCAGGGAAACCTTTCAGGAAGATGCTACCATGTTACACTGGTGTCAATTGCAAGCTGACAAATCTGACTTAGTCCTTCCATATCATGCTAGAAAGGGAATTTTTATAAAAGAACTACTCTCTTGTAGTGGGCACCAAAGCAAGCAGGTTGGCTCTTCTTTCCTATATTTGGAGGTGAAGCTCACATGTCTTTGCTTTGTCTAGGTAATGTACAATTGTATGATGCCTCTCTTTGTCGGTATGAATGAAATATAAGAAACATTATTTTCAAAAAAAAAATTAAGCTATATCCTGAATGACATACAAAGGTTGGGTAGCCTATGAAGTTATAAACTAATATATATCCTATGTCATACCCACAAAAAATAATCTAAAACAATTTGCTTGTATGTATATCTATCATATACTATTAGCGTCTGTTGGGTTGTGGTCTAGAAGAAACTTTGTCCATATCAATGCAAGTCATCATCAACCACAAAACATTATTTGATCAGGAAAATTTGTATTAATAAAACCTCCAAGATGAGAAACAATGCAAGTCATCATCAACCACAAAACATTTGAAGCTAGAAAATCAGATGATTGGTATTCTGAGGCATAGAGAACAAAAATATTTGAACTATCCTACATTCTTTCAACAACATGATTTAAAATATGATACTCAAATCTAAATTTTTTCGGAAACAATTTATCAAAAAGGTCTTATACCCCACATAGGTTCTACATGTGAAAACCCTTATTGTGTTTCTAGTTGTTCCACCTTGCTCTATCTCCGTATTGTAAGTTTATAGTATCTTGTGGTTTCTATAGGTTGGAAAAGTGAGTATGGAATGGGAAGTTGAGGAAAGGACTACAGTATTGGACATGTTCCCTCCTACCACAAAACATAGATGAATTGATGGATATGAAGCTAACTATTTTTCTTGTGGTTGGAAAAGATGGTGTAAAATTTCAAATATTTGGGGATTCCCTAGTGGTTATTAATTGGATGCAGGGAGTCTTCTCTCTAGAAAACCTTTGTTTAAGGCCTATTTTTTACGAGATCCAATCATTTGTAGTTGTTTTTAACCAAATTGGTTTTCATCATGTCGCCAAGAAGAAAAATGAGATGGAAGATAGGAATTCCAAGGTTGGTTTGTCATTGAATGCAGGTCAATGACATATCTAGAAGATTGAGGATGAGACAATCCTCAAATTATGATCATCCTTCCTTTCTATGGTTTTGTTAGAATAAAATGGATGTGCTCGTTTTACCATCAACAATATCAATATTTTCATACAACCATAGGTCAAAGCTAACCTCCGAGCACCTTAACCTTGACAGAGAATCACTCTGGAAGCAAACCCTAGGCTAGATAGCCAAACAAGGGTAGTGCACCTTTCCCCAAGGATAGCGCACCAACAAAAGATGATCATATAGTCCAAACCCTAACCAAGAGATAGTCCAAGCCAAACATGATCAGCTAGTTGCAGCAACTGCAATGGCAGCTCTCCTCCAAACCTACGCACAAAACTGGGCACTGCAGTGCGCACAAGTGCTGCTCTACAATTCCGAGACTGCATGCCATAATGAAGACTGGCCTCCTGTATTTATAGTGATTATGGCTAACTAACTGGGCCGACTTCTCATTCTAAGGATCTGTCTGTTCAGTATATATTATTTCTTCTGGCAGACTTCTTCTCTTAGAGGCTAATAACCTAATACAAATTATCTTCTTGAGCTGACAAGTCTTCTAGGGTTATTAGCCAACTCATTAGGGTTTCTTCTTGCTTCCCATAATATCCTATTCTTGTCAAGTTTACACGTGGAGGTAAATACCTCCCGCAACTACCATAATATCAACACTCCCTCCTAACTAGGGAGGTATTTGAAGGTAATGGTCTTGAGCACAAACATACCATTTACCCAGTAGCATCAACATAGTCATATAGACCATCTCATGACTAGATCATGAGCACCATCATCACTATCAGTGTCATCAACTACATCATCTCTCGAAACCATACTCCATCTCAGTAATTAGACATGATGTAGGATCAGTCACTCACACCACAGTGTGACACAAGAGCCATTCTTCTAATCTGGACATATGTCTTAGAAGAGTAAATGTTCTGAACCATTTTTCGTCTAGGAAATATCTATCCTTTAATCATCCATCTAGTTGATAACATTTCCAAAAACTATTGATAGTCTTCAAGGCAATCAAAAAATAAATTGAACACAACTATGCCTTTCCATAGTAGTACATAACTACAATCCAGTGGTTTACTACCACACCAAGTAGCACACAAGTACTTGATCAGTAACGTATAGTCACAAACAGTGGAACACATCCACCACAGTAGTATACATCTACACTGTCATATAGTCTTCATAACAATCATCTAATATCAACCTGCACAGAAACAATGTTATGATATAAACTGAATCATCTGGGCCATTCTTCCACTCACATTTGTGAGATCTCAGAAGAGTATCTGCCTCTGGACCATTCTTCTCAAGCAAGGAAGAATGACTGTTCTGATTTCTGAACCTAGACCATTCCTCACCCTGGGCCATTCCTCCGACACTAAACAAAGTGTAACCTGGAGAGAATGAATATGCCCTAAGGAATGCCTATCCCTAAATAATTAACAATGTATATTTGTAGTTGGTGTACAACACTCTTGAAAGACCCCTTTGGTTAAGAGGCCATGGGGGCATCTAATATTATGCCAAATTTACCTAGGACTTAATGCACATGGACCCAACCACATGAAAATAGTTTCTTGTATAAGTGAGATGTCTCGCAAGGGGTTAAACATGTTTTGATTAGCATATCTTCATTCTAGAGGACAAGGTGAGGAGGAAGAGGAATAAGTGAAAGAGGTTGCTCGCCATTCAGAATTTTTGGATGAAATTGCTAGTACTAGGGTTAATTAATTTCATATATCTTCTATTTAATATTATATACAACTTTCTAATATGCTTATGCCTAAGCACAAAGTTATAGTTATGGTGAAAAAAACACAATAGCTTTAATAGTCTTTAGTCTATAGGAGTCTTTATTCATTTTGATTTGTGTGACTAATATTTATTCAGTTGTGTTTTTTACCCGACAATCAAATTAGTCATTTATTTAGTCATTTTTGTGTGTGACTAATTATTTTTTACCCAAAAATCAAATTAGCCATTTATACATGTGTTGCAAAAAATTAGTAGAATTTAGTCATTTTTTGTTGTCGTGACTAAAAGTTTTAGTCACGTAGTCATTTATTTTCCAAATTCTACTACTGTTTGATTTTGAAGTAGAATGGATGGATGTGAAGACCACATTTCTACATGTGTATCTGGAAGAACAGATCTACATGAAGCAACTAGAAGGCTTTACTGTGAAGGAAAAGAATGAGTTGGTATGCAAGCTAGAAAATTCTTTGTACGAGTTAAAACAATCACCAAGGATGTGGTATAAAAAATATGATACTTATATGTTGGGACTTGGCTTCACGATAAGTAAAGTGGATCGTTGTGTGTCTTTCAAATTAATTGTTGATCATCTTATTTATTTGGTCTTGTATGTGGATGATATGTTGCTGATAGAAAACAACAAGGAGATTATCCAGGACGTGAAAACTGAGTTGTCCTTTAAATTTAACATGAAGGGTATTAGTGCTGCAAATTTCATTTTTGGGAATGGAAACTAAAAGAGATTGGGAAAACATGAAAGTCTGGTTAAATCAGAGGAAATATGTCGAGACATGTAGGAATGTAAACTAGTCAAAGTTCATATTCTTGTAGGTGTAAAGTTATCTCCAGATTAGTGTCCCAAGACACATGAAGAGGAATAGGACATGTCTTGTGTTCCATATGCAAGTGCGGTTGATAATTTGATATATGAAATGGTTTGTACTAGACCAAACACTGGACATGCAATGGGGGTTTTGAGCAAGTATATGTCAAAGCCATGGAATGAGAATTGGACAATAGTAAAAATGTTTTTCAAGTATTTGCATGGCACTACTAGTTAGGGATTGTGTTATCAAGGAAGATCAGGATTGGACAAATGTGAGTGGATGGTACTCCATTGCACTTCATCATTGATAAAAGTAGCCATAATAACCTCATCTCAGCGTAGGTCGTCAAGCATTGGCTTTGCTGATAACACCACACCACACCCACTTGGGCTTATTTTATAAGGAAAAAGAGTGATGTATTTGAATATTTTAAGGAGTTTAAAACTATGGTGGAAAAGCGGACATAAAAATGCATCAGGATTCTAAGATATGTTCGAGGTGGAGAACATACCTCAAGAGCTTTTGATAGCTACTGCAAGAACAATGGGATCATTCAACAATTCACTGTGTCTCATACACCACAACAAAATGGTGTTGCTAAAAGGAAGAACAAGACATTAGTGGAATGTGCTCGCAACATGTTGAAAGGTAAAAACATTTCTAATGGTTTTTGGGTAGAAGCCATTAATACTGATGTTTATTTGAAAAATAGAAGTCCAACTAAGATTCTAGATCTGAAAACGCCTTTTGAAGTCTTTTATGGCTACAAACCTGAAGTTGCTCATTTAAGAATATTTGGTTCCAAGGAATTTGCTCATATTCCAAAAGATGAGAGAAGAAAACTTGATGCAAAATCTGTTAAGTGTTTATTTCTTGGTTATTGTGATGATCATAAGGCATACAAGTTGTTTGATCTTAGTTCACATAAGTTGATTGCAAGTAGAGATGTGATTTTTCATGAGAATACAGATGATGAGATAAATAAAAATAATGTTTGGTATACTCCTTATGAAAATGATGCTCATGTAAAAGTTGAAATAGATGATGAACATGAACAAGTATAAGAACAAGAAGAAGTACAAGAGTAGAAACAGGTACAAGAACAAAGTGGAAGCAACATGGATACTACAAACACTCTTGAGTCACCGAGAAGGGATCTTACACCACAGAGTAGAAGAAATGAAAGTGGTGGAACTCAAAGGAAGTCATCCCGAACAATTCATGTACCTTCCATGTATAAAGATTATGCATTGATGACACAAGTAATGAATGTTGTACAACCTGTTACTTATGAACAAGCTAAAGATCATAAGGAATGGAAAAATGCAACGAATGAAGAATATGAATCAATAATGAAGAATGAAACATGGGAATTAACAAAACTGCCTAAAAAAAAGGTTCCCATAGGATGTAAATGGTTGCATAAAACAAAATTTAATGCAGATGGAAGTGTTGACAAATACAAGGCTAAATTAGTTGCAAAAGGGTATTCACAAATGGAAGGAATTGATTATAATGACACTTTTGCACATGTAGCTAAGTTAAATACAATTAGAGTCATGATTGCATTAGCTACACAACACAATTGGAAAGTACATTAATTAGATGTTAAATCTCCATCTCTGAATGGTGATTTAAAAGAAGAAGTTTATTTGGTTCAACCTGAAGGATTTATAAAGAAAGGACAAGAGGATCTTGTGTGTAAGATAAAGAAATCTTTATATGGTTTGAAACAAGCACCTAGATCTTGGTATATTGAGATTGACTCATTCTTTGCACAGAAAGGTTTTGTGAAAAACAAAAATGATCCTAATTTGTAGGTCAAAAAGGATGAAAATGGGAATGTTGCTTTGGTATATTTATATGTTGATGATTTGATTATAGCAAGTAGTGCTTCTCACTTGATTGAAGATATTAAAACTCAGTTATCACAGATGTTTGAAATGAAGGATCTTGGTGAAAAACATTATTGTTTAGGTTTGGAAATATGGAGAGAAGGTGGTAAAACAATGGTCACTCAAAGTAAATACACAAGGGAAATACTAGAAAGATTCAATATGAATGAATGCAAGGCACTGTCAACACCTTTAGAACAAAATGTTAAGTTATCTAGTGTTGATGAAACTAAAAAGGAAAATGGTACTATGTATCGCTAGTTGGTGGGAAGTTTGAACTATCTCACTACTACCAAACCATACATAGTATATCCAGTCAACATACTTAGCGAGTTCATGGCTAAGCCACTTGAAAGCCACTAGGTAGTTGCAAAGAAAGTCCTTTGATATTTGAAAGGAACTGTTAATTTTGGTATTATGTATACTCATAATTGTGATGTTGAGTTGGCAGGTTACTCTGATTTAGATTGGGTCAGAAATATCAATGACAGAAAATCAACTTCAAGATATGCATTCAACATTGGTACAGGGGTCGTGTCATGGAGCAATAAGAAACAACCAATTGTTTCTTTGTCATCAACATAAGCTAAGTACAAAGCTCTATGTAATGCTACTTGTGAATTTGTTTGGTTAAGGAGAATTCTTGAAGATATTGACAATAAACAAATGAAGCTTACTTTCTCAAATGTGACAATCAAAGTTCTATTAAATTGGCTCACAACCCAATTTACCATGCTAGAACAAAGCATATTGAAATCCAACACCATTATGTAAGAGAAAAGATACAGTCAAAGGAAATTGATTTGATCTATTGTAATACCACTGATAATGTGCTCTTGGAAAGATGAATTTTGAAGAATGCAGTAAACACTTATGTGTGGTAGAAAATCCATTTCTCAATTAAAGGGAAGTGTTAGATATTACTATTGAAATGCTAATTATAGAATTAGTTAATTAACCTGGACTCCTTGTGTCCTCTATTGTTGTTATCAGATCCACTATTATAGGAATCTCTTGCTTGAGTTTCAAGCTATAAATGTAATCGTTTTCTTGTAATAGTTTTCTTGGTTAATTGAATAGATTGGCATGAGTTCTATCTCTTCTGCATATTTATTTAAGAGTAGAAATGATATGCAATCCACAACAATAACAATTAATCAATGAAATGCAAATCAATACAAGTACCAAAAAATAACGAAATATGCACTTTTATCTAGCCTTCCATGCTTGATTTGTTTTTCTTATATTTATATATATATATATATATATATATATATATATATATATTCCACATTTAGCAAAGTAATTGCTTCCCTCAACAAAGTTCCATAAATTGCAATGGAAAATGTTAATATCTAATTTTTTCATTTTGGTTAATCAATGGCATATATATTATACTAATCTCTAATCTCTAGATATCTTTAATATAGTTACTTGGTCTATCCAGATTTGTACATATGCAATAAGAATATTGAAATATGTTAATATGTAATATGATTTATTCAATTCGACGGTGCGATTCGAATTATTTAACAAACACGAAAAATAATCGTCTATGGCTAATGACAAAGCGAATTGAGTTTAATAGATTATTAAGCATATATTGATTTGACAAAAATAATTGTATATTGAGAATCAAAGAGCAAATTGAGTTAAATAGATTATTAACCATGGATTGATTTGGCCTTAAGGTCTCTCTTCATGATTAAAGGAATTCGACTTTTGCAAGGTTGACAGCAATATTTCCTTTCAAAATATTGCCACAGCTATATTAGCAAAGATAAATAAGTCTACAGGAAAATGTTGCAGAAAAAACCATTTGAAGCTCTTCTGTGTTTGAGCTAAACCGATTTCGCCATTCAGTGGACTGAGTCTTAATGAGTGACACTTCGCTTTTATTTTAACCAACAGAAAATGAGGAGAGTGTATGCTGTATTCTGGAGGCACACGGCAATTTTCTTCTTTTTACGATTAACCGATTACAATATACTGCCCAAGACAAATATAAGAAGACAAAACATTACAGTGAACAGGTGACTCCTTTCCCAACGCATATCCGGCCCCTTTAGCATGGAGAAAACCCCTAACTTTCCTTTGTTTCATAAACAGTATTAGATATGGAAAAAAACATTTCTTCAAAACAAAACTATCCTTGATGCAATGGAAGCTATTTCAAAGGCATCGCTGACAAAACTGTAAGGATTTTGGAGAGAAACGTTTTCCTCCCACCAAATGAGATGAGGCAGGAG
Organism: Picea engelmannii; assembly: GCA_009831015.1. NCBI lineage: Eukaryota > Viridiplantae > Streptophyta > Pinopsida > Pinales > Pinaceae > Picea > Picea engelmannii. The sequence continues at coordinate 816,760 of ML778596.1, read as the reverse complement.
TTAAAATCGATAAAGGACAAACTGAATCCAAAAAAAATATATGGTAGAATATATTGCATAAATTGTTCCTCTGAGAAGCCATTAATCAATTAAACAGGAAAATTGATGGGCAAATGAATTAACAAAAATAATGAGGTTCTTTGCCATAATAGCATAGTTACCAAGTTCTAATTAGGATTCGATATGGAAAGGAAAAAATAGTATCAAATTTTAAATTCTAAAAAATAGTCAAAAATTTGTCAATATACTTAACTAAAATTTGCAATATTTATTTTTTATTTTTTTTACATAGTTTATTATTTACACTTCTATTTCAGCTATATAAAGTTTAAAATATCATTAAAGTAAGTGGTAGTATAAATGTTTTAAAGTAAGTGGTAGTATGAATGTTTTAGGAAACAATTTTTTTCTGAGATTTTTTCAAAAGGATGTTTAGCTAAAATCAGGTAAAAGATTGTTAGAATTGTAAATTTGAGTAATTATTTTTCTATAATAGAAAAGTTTTAAGGTTTTTCAGCCTGAATCCATTTCTACATTCACAAATGAATTTTAAAAAACAAAAAATAATAATTTCATGCAAATTATGAATTTTAAAAAACAAAAAATAACAATTTCATGAAAATAAAAAACAAAAAATAATAATTTCATGCAAATTATGAATTTTAAAAAACAAAAAATAACAATTTCATGAAAATTTATATAACCTGATTCTAAAAAGAAAAGTCATTTCATACAACAATTACACAAAGCCTTAAAGTAATAGTTGCTATGTCACTTCAAAGATTAATATGCCAAGAGACACTTCCTAAGTATATTTAATAGGTTTTCAGTGCTTAATCAGTTTTGTATGGACAAGATTAAATATTGAGACCCAATAAATCAATAGTTGTGATTTTAACCACTAACTTCCTCACTATTATAAAGGCATCTATTTATATGTTTATTTTTTTAGTTCTACTTGATCATATTTACTTACACCTATTGATAATGGGCAGATTTAATAGGGGTTTAGTGTTTAATAAGTTTTCTATGTACATGTTTAAATATGGCTGGAATATTCTTAGTAGTCACACAAAATAAATAGCTGTAATTTCAATCATTAACTTCCTAGCTATTATAAAGACATCCGTTTATGTGTTTATTTTTTACATTTACCTAATCATATTTAAAAATTACTTTCATAGCTAACTGATTGTCATGTAAGTGATTAACAGAAATTAAAATATTAACACCAGATAAATGAAGGGCAACAGTTTATTTGTTAATCAATAATAAAATTTAATAAATTCTTTACCAGCGGATACCTTTAGGCTTTCTCCAACCGCTGTATTAGCGGCTATGCTAGTTAAAATTTACTATGATAACTAGCTGATTGCCACATCTAAGTGATTAAGAAAGATTAAAATTTGATAATATCTGAGATGTATTTCATTTTATAACCACCTTTCATTTTATGACTGTTTTTCATTTTCTGAGCCTTTCCACGTTCACCAGCCATGAGTTTGGAAATGTGCTAGTTAAAATATATAATTGGAAGTTATATAATGTGAAATCGATCCCTAAGAAATAATGATAAAAATTTTAAATACTAAAATTAATTGATTGATTCCTTAATTCTATTATCTGACAATGTAAAGACTAGGCCTGAATTTTATTTGCAGACTAGAAAATAATGCAGGAAATACAGTCCAGAAGAAATCCACCATACTAATAGATATAACGGAAGGATTTAAAACTGTTCCGACTACAAGGATTTAGAGCAATTCTAATTCCATGTTAACCAAAACTGAAACTCACCTACGACTGCAAAATTCCCTGAACAGGGAAAGTAAAACAATCACAGAAAATGCAATTAAAATGTAAATATATCTTGGAAACTCAATCTTGGGAAAACCAACAACAAAATCGCTCTTCTTTGGCCTTACATTAAGTTTAGGCATATATTCGTCTTACAATGTCATTAATGAACAAAATACCAGATTTAAGAATGGCTCTAGTGGTCTTCTATATAACTTGGCAATTGTGAAGAAAAACAATAAAACAATCGTGTTTTCTTCTGTGACACTGTATTCCTGGTTTGGATTGTGACTTCTTCAACTTATTAACACAAAATCATTTGGAGTGTAACTTCTTCACCTTACCAACACAAAATACTCACAGGAATGCTATATTTTCTCCCAAATTGCTCTGCAAACCTCCATTTCGCTTACACTTTGCTACATCTATTGCCCCTCATTCTCTAAATTCCTTGGCTTCTTTTTATCTTCTCTATTGCGCGGTAGATAGAGTATTCAAACTCCTTGTGATCAGTGGAACCAACATAAGGAAAAGTGCAACTGCTTTTCCCTATTGTGGCATGTTCTCCATAGCTCACCAAAGCCCCAGACATTTCTATTCTCATGTTTGGCAGTTCTACCACCACCACACATCAACCGATCTTTCAACGGATCGTGGGGGTTTTCTTTATGAAAGAAACCAGCCTACAATCCTTGGCGATAGGGACCCAAAAGGAAAATATGTATGCTCCAACTGAATGCCACATTAGACTGGAAGCCACTTATCAATACGCAAACAATACACATAAGCGAGTTCCTCCGCACAAGGTACAAAATGTTTTCCATAATTGTTGTTCTCTTCGTTAACATGCAACCTCTTCTTCTCAGGTAGGTTCTGGAGAACAATGAGTCTAAACCCTAGGCTAGCCATGACTTTGAGGAAGGCGACTTTAACGTTTATTTGGCCTGGCCACCAACAAGGAGTATTAAAGGGACACAAAATCTTATACATTTGGCCTGGCCAGCGCCGGGGACTGATCCTATACATTCTCCCCCAATTTCATTTAATAAATGGTGTTCATTGGATTGGTAAGTGAAAGGCATCTGGTTGAATTCCTATTTAGGATTGGGGTTCAAATATCTTTGCTTCTTGTTCAATTCCGAGGGAAGCCGCAAGGTAGATGTTGAAATATGGTACATGGAGCATTGTCATGTTCAATCATGAAGGGAAGATTTTAATTCGGGGGATCGAGGACATGCCCACTTTTATTTGCCGTTGGATTTCCCTTCTCTTTTGGTTGACCTACGTCCTTTTGCACACTTGTGTGCCAGTAGGTTTCGTAAAGTGTTGATCCAAATGGCTAGTGTAATCGATTTTGAGGCGTTCCTAGGGTTTATGTAAAAGTGTATTTGAAGAAGAAAAAGCCTCCTTTTTATTTCAATTAGGATAGTGGATGGGGTTCGTTGGTGGAAAGTATGTTATTTGAACTTGTCCAATGCTTGTTTTTCCTCTCAAGCTCAATACCACCTCATTCATAACTACCCAAACCACCTTCTATGAGGGCATGGGCATTGCCACATCACTTGCGCCAACCATTAGGGGTGGGTCATCAATGGTTTTGTTGCTCAATACCACCTCATTCATAACTACCCAAACCACCTTCTATGAGGGCATGGGCATTGCCACATCACTTGCGCCAACCAATAGGGGTGGGTCATCAATGGTTTTGTCGAGGTGGCCAAGGAGGCTAACACAAAGTGCCAAGTTGGTCATCATGTGTTTAGTCCGTCTCATAGTTTGGGAGGCAACTCCACCGAGAGGGTGGCCTAAGAGTAATGGGGTAACTAGATCACAACAAGTGCATGATTCTGATGAAGAAAAAGGTATGGATGTGGATGAAGGTTGTCAAGTTATAAGTCCACCAAGAGGAAGGGCGTGTTGTCTCCTACTCCTCTAGACAAGCCTAGTAGTTAGGGCAAAGTCATTCAAGGAAGTTGTGTCTCTTTCCCAGCAAAGGGTGCCACTTCCTTGGGTAATGTAGCATTGAGCAACAGAGTCAGTACTTTGGGGAACACTCTAACCCTTGAATCAAGCTTTCTCTTCTTTCTAGGAATGTGAGAGGGATTACAATCCCATGTCATAAACAATTGGTTTCAAAGGAGTTTTGAAAAGGGATAAGTTAGATTTATTTCTCTAAGAGGTGAAGTTTATTGGTTTTGAGTTTCAAGGTCGCATGAGTTATGTGTGGAATGGTGTTCCTTTGAGGCCACACATCACTTTCAACGAGGGAGGGAGTAATGCTTGCTATATTCCCTTACCTTTAAAATTTTGTTACATCACATGGGTATGACCCAAATTACGGGTAATTGTTGCTTACTCTCTTAATACAAGAGAGATTTCTTAGATTTTGTTAAGTGTATGCACCCAACATCACTTCAACTCGAATCTACATTTGAGATTGCATGACTCTTTCTCTACCAAATGTAGAATGGATTGTGGATGGTGACTTCAACATGGTGAAATGGGAGGATGATCGAGGTGGTGGTGCAAGTCTCATGGTTCATAGTGCGGATAAGTAAGCATGGTTGAAGTGTAAGGTCATGCTTCAGCTCTTTAATCATAATTTACGTGAAAAAGGTTGGACTATGGAGGTTGGTTCATTTGTCCAATTTTTGTTAGGGAAGGAGACGGTCTAAGTAAGACTAGATAGGGTGTATGGCCGTCAAGATTATATTTCATTTCGTAGAAGGCTTGGATTAGTTGATGAAATGATGGAAACTACTAGCTTGGATCATGTTGAGGGAACTTTTAGGTCTTAGTCATCACATATATGTTATATATATGTTATTTGATTTGATATTAAATTATATAATAATGTGTAATAAAGTAAGAATATAAGTAACAAGTGGTAAATGTAATTAAACAAAAAAAATTAGTTAGAGTGGGTGCAACTTCACTGGGAGTTTGATATTGAATGGAAAAATCGTTTAAGGTTCTTGGGGAAATAAAGAAGCTTGCAAGAAGATGATCTTGGAGCTGGTTGCACAGAAGAAGTCTGCATATAAGAACGAGAAAATACAAAACCAAAGATAAGCATATCTTTAGAGAATAAAATAATAAGAAAGTCGTTGATGTAGATATTCACTCACTTCTAAAGATGCTTACTAAAAATTATTGAAGAAAGTTGGTAATTATTTTAAAAGTTTATTATAGACAATTTTTGTTGGTGTTTCATGTAATATGAGTTTGAAAGAGATGAAAAAGATTCACAGGTCAAGGGTTTGCATGTAAATAAACGAAAATAATCCTCTCAGCGTTTTGTTGGTGTTTCATGTAATATGAGTTTGAAAGAGATGAAAAAGATTCACAGGTCAAGGGTTTGCATGTAAATAAACGAAAATAATCCTCTCAGCGCAATTTACTACTGATGAGGAGACTTGGTTAAGAATGATGTTATAAACAAATGTCTTAGGCCCTAATAGTCATCGCATATATGTTATTAGACATTAGACTACATAATAATGTGTAATAAAGTAAGAATATAGGTAACAAGTGGTAAATGTAACTAAACAAAAGATTAGTTGGAGCGGTGCAACCGCTCCAACCATTTACCTATTGTATAAATAACCCTAAGGATGGAATACAAACTTGGAATGGAATTCCTTCGCCACATTTGTCTCCTTTCTTTGGATGTGTGTGTGTTGATGTGCATTCCAATGTAGTCTCTCTCTTGAATGCTTACCGTCATTCCCTCGACTACAACAAATCATCTACCCATTTAGACTTTCATTTTAGGTGGGTCATGTGATTTATTCAAATCCATTTGCCTTGCACAAGATAAATATTTCTCATTTAGATTTGCTTGATTTTCCTGCTCTAGTTCATCGTGTTTGTAACCTTGTTCCACATCCTATAGGGTATATAGGTTGGATGTTATGGTGGGAGGTGACCATTTGGAGGATTGTCAAATTCATGCATGGTTGGGGTATATGATTGTTCTCAAGCATAGATCAACACGTTGCGAGGCTAGCTAAAAGTTGGAGGTTGTTTGCATCTTTCTTACGAAAGTATTGCATAATATTGTCCTTCAAGAGGATGTAGCGCACTTGGAGTTGACTGTGGATGGGGAGGAGGAGTATATTGCTAGAGACAAGTTTGTGCCAAGTTACACTACAATCAGGTGGGGGACAAGGGCTCCACGATCTTCTTTGACTTCTTAAAGAAATGAGTGATATCTAACAAAGTGCTTGGTCTTTGCAAAGATGATGATTTACTAGAGGAAGATCCTGTTAAGATTCGGGGTATGTTTGGTGATCATTTTCCAAGTATTTTTTCTTCTTATCCCTTGATAGAGATGGTTGTTTCTACTAAGAATTTTGTTTTACAGGGTGTTGTTGCACAAGGTCTCTATTATAGCCCATGACAAGTTGGACAAGCATTTCATGAAGGATGAAATTTTTGCAGCTTTTTGCTCTATGCAAAATGGTAAATCTATAGGGATTGATGGACTAAGTTATGAATTCTACAAGGATGTGTGGGATATTATTGGAAATGACTTCAAACACCTGGCTTCAGAATCCTTTTCCTCGAGATGTTTCATGAAGTCCATTAGTCAAGAGTTGATCAAGACAATTTTCAAAAATGCTGCTAGAGGCACCAAACCAATAATATTATTGAGTGTTGCTTGCAAAATCACGACCAAGGCAATGGTGCTATGGGTGAGTGATGTCGCCAAGAATATTTGCATAAGGAGTAGACATTTTTCTAGGGGCAATCTATCCTAAACACAATGATTTCTGCTTGGGAGGCCATGGAGTGGGCCAAGGGGTCATGGAAGCAAGCTTTCTTCCTCATATTCAATTTTTATAAAGCATTTGACTCAATCAAATGGGATTTCATTACTAATATGTTGTAGTGCTTCAATGTTGGTTCAAAGTTGTGGGGATGGTCAACAACTTGTCCTCTTATGCCTCAATTTTTGTTATAGTGAACAATATGCTCTATCTGCATATTGTTCTCCACTAATGAATAGGCAAGGATTCCCCCTGGCACCCTATCGTTTTGTTCCAACTCTTGATGCCCTTGGTTATTTGTTGGACATTTCCTATTTGGAGTGAAAAATTCAGGGTATTTCACTTCCAAATGCTTCTAAGATGGTGAATAATTCATTTGTAGATGATTCTTTGTTTTATGTGTGGGATGACTAAGAGTTAGTCGTTGATGCTAGAGGTTATTTGTCTATGTTTTTCCCAATATTCGAGGCTATGATTAGTAATCATAAGACTAATTACCAGTTAGTTGATCTAGATGAGCCCCCTCATTTCATTCCAACTGCTTGACCCTTCATCCGTCCAACTATAATAGTGATATCTCGGTATTCCCTTTGGTGTGGGGCTCTCTCCAATGGCTATGTGGGATTGGTGTTTAGAGAGTTTTCTTTATAAAATCTTTCTCGAGCAATACAACGACAACTTTGATTTCCTAAACTCACTATGGTTAGTACGATTCTTCAAGCTTCGTATATTTAATATGTATATTGTTGGCTTCCCAATGAGTCTTAATTCCATAGATTGGAGAATCTTTTGTGTTCATACTTGTTGGACAAGTATGACGATGCTTGGGCCTCTCTATGGTACCAGGGCCTCCCTTTGGTACCTTGGGATGTTTGCATTTGCCCAAGGACGAGAAAGGTCTAGGATTGGTAGTGATATTGTGACTCAAGCTAGCATCTTGACTCCCAACTGGGTGGTCCAGTGTTTGGAGGGATGCTTGCAAGTAATGTTGAGGCACGGTCTTCTCATGACACATTATTACGGGATATTTTGGATAGTTTGACATTCCTCACAACTCTTCTATTTTCTATTATCAGAAGCATGGCATTTTTTAGAATGCAAAATTTTGTCAATGGGATATTTTTTGGTCATTTAAAAAAATATATTCCCCAATTGATCATTTTCCTTTTAAAAATTTGCTTATTTATTACATAAATATGAGTAAATTGATAATGTTTACCAAAATTTACAAGTTTCAAAACTAAAATATATGTTTTTTTGAATATTTATCTACATATCTATATGTATGATTTTTTCAATCCAAAATAATGGCTCATCATGTAACATGGAGGAAGATTGGTGGCTTGGTGCAATGGTAGTTGACTAGTAGTTGGGTAAGATGAGATTTGGCTAAAAGACCAATTTGGATGATCATATAACATGGAGAGAGGTTATTGGCTTGGTGCAATGGTAGTTGTCTAGTAATTGGGTAGGATGGGATTTGGCCAAAATGACCAATTTAGAGTGGAAAGATGTAGGGCATATGTGTTGAGGACATTTCCCAAAGTGCTCACTCTTAGAAGCACTCACCATTCATTCCCTATGAATTTGCCTTGCCTTTTGCAAACTCGTATACACATGCTGAAATGGAGATTATTGGTCTTATGCTCAAAATGAAAACCCTTTTGGCCTGATTTTCCTTTTGGACTGATTGAGAATGTCGAGCTTGGGCACTCTTAGAGTGGCATGAGCTTAGCCATGCACTTAATACACGATAGGTATCCTATGATGTGGAGAGATAGGCCTTCCGCCAAGGAATGGTTGATCAGAAGCGACCGCTTGGATGGGATTTGCCCTTCGTACCTCATGCTAGAAACAATGAAGCACCTCCTTTGGGATTGCAAGGGAGGTTGCATTGGAAATTAGTGTTATTGAATGGTTCCAAATCTTTGGCCTGCTCTTCTCTGGGCCATATTTGGTAGTTCCTAAGTATTTCATCCTTATTTTTTCTTTGAAAACTTTGGTGCAAATATTTTTTTGTAAATGAAGTTAGCCCTTTGTTTAAGGTTTCTCAATTATGAAAGAAAAAGTTTTCTTTGCAATTCTAAGTTAAAGAGGTTTTGTTAATAAAAAATGCCAACCTATTAGATACAACTACCTATTGAGATTTTATTGTTGTTTTAATTTCTTTAAGAACCTATTATAATTTTTTCCCTTTTATGTAATTTTTTTAAATACAAGTATTTAAAAAAAAATTAAGAGAAAAAACTTAATATGCATAATGCTAGCTTTGGCTTTTATGCTCTGGTTTATGAATTTATGAAGATGACAAAAAAATCATAGGCAAATATTACAAATGAATGGGACAGCGAGGATGAATGGGAAAAAAAATACAAGAGGATGAAGAGCTTATTATAATTTTTCCTTTTATGTAATTTTTTTTAGATACAAGTATTTTAAAAAAAATAAGAGAAAAAACTTAATATGGATAACATTAGCTTTGGCTTTTATGCTCTGGTTTATGAATTTATGAAGATGACAAAAAAAATCATAGGCAAATATAAAGATGATTGGGACAGCGAGGATGTTTCTGAAGACAGCGAAGCAAAACTAACCCTAGATAGAATCATAACGGAGAATATTCACGAACTAAAGATTTTCTTAAAAAGTCTACGAAGTGAAAAATATTTTATGCAAGTTGTGTATCCAAGTTGTGTATCCATGTAGGGTATTAAAATTTTGGCAGGCCACAATCATCCACGTAAATTTGAACCCAACAAATACAAATAAATGAGAATGCAAAAAGAAAGAGTCAGCCTATTGTAATACTTGTAATGCGCTGAATATCAACTACCAATGTTGAAATTCTTGCTTGATATTTAAAAAATAAATAAACCATGTGAACATCTACAAATCATACGTTTTCTCGAGGGATCATCATGAATCATAGTTGACTAAACTGGTTTGAATATTTGTTATTTTTTAAATAGTTAAACTTCAACTTATATACATATTCTTTATTAACATGTTTTAATTTTCAACTTGCATATTCTTTATTAACATGTTTTTTAAAATCTAGTAAAATTGGCCAAGATTACCTTACCTAAGCTAGACCCATCCAAATCCAAATCCGGATTCTTTATTAACATGTTTATGTTTTTAGATCTAAGAAAATTGGCCAAAATTACCTAATCTAGACCCAGATTCAAATCCGGATTCTTTATTCACATGTTAAGGAATGCCCAAAAGACAATATTGTGAGCTATTTAATAACAATAACATTGAACACAAACGAACTTAGTATAAGTCTTGATTTTTACGATGGGAGCACTTCAGAATAACGTTAGCTTATTTCTTCAATAACATAATTTGTAATACCTTAAAATAGTTAAGGTATAGTCATTTTAAAAAACTTCACTATTTCAAATTCTTAAATTCTATTAATGGCGAACTCTCTTTTAATGGCTTCTTCCAGTTTTTAAATTTTTATTTCAAATCGTTTCTTTTGCTATCTTTTCTATAAAACATTTTTTTTAGTTTCTTGAATTTCAAAAATTTTACATCTTTCTTACTAGTTTTCTGACCTTACATCTTTTTAATCAAAACAATTTCTTACCTTACATGTTTTTAATCAAAACAATGCTATATGTAATATATTGCACTAGTGGGTCCCGGAGGTGTAGGACAGTTGGTGACGGAGTGTGTTGTTAAGCCACTCGGTGATGTTAAAGTCACCSGTTCGAAACCTGTGGGGACAAAAAATCCAACCATGTTAAGGGTTGGTGTGGCTCAGGCCGAGTGCGATCCTCGGGTGATTTTGACGACTTAGATGCCCCACACAAATTAACAAACAAAAAAAAACATATTACACTCGACTGGTGTGATACGTATGTACTTTCAAGTTTGCAAGTAAGTAGTTAAGAGTATATTTCTAATTTTTTCGGAGCAGTTTATTTGCGAAACAATCTTCTCTTAAAAATCTTAAGCGGGTTGGTCGACGGAATTTTGATGTTGAAATTTTATTATTTTCAATATTTTATCATTATAAATCGGTTTCAAGATTCCTATTTTTTTAAAACAATCCATATAAAAATTTCAATAAGTAAAATTTGTATTTTTAACAATTTAACACGATTCCGATTCAAAATTTGTCATTCTAACAATCAAACAACATTTCTCTTCAAAATTATAAACACTATTCCAAATCAAAATTTGTGATTTAACAATCCAATTCAACAACATTTTTGTTCAAATTTATAAAGAACTTTTGATTACTCCAAATGAACTTATATCAAGCACTTTTATAAAATAAAATGACAGTTGCTTAATTTTTTTGTTTTACGATTGAAATTTATTCAATGGTCAATGACAAACTTATTTATGCAGTCCTTGCAACTAACGGCACAATGGCCAATGACAAACTTTAAGGTCAGAAGGAACAAATGTTGCATCAAAGTTATTCTTTTTAAGGATTCTGACTCCGGATAGTACTTAGCTGACGTTACATTTTACCTAGCACAGTTTTTTGGATTGTACACGAGATAAAATGATATTTTCCGCGTTTTGTTATGTACACGAGATAAAATACGTCAAATGCTACGAGATTGAGTGGGTATCAGTTATCCACATTCCACTAGATAATGACATTAGGCTGGAAACCAATAACTCAATGCTTTATGGCTGCTATGCCACTACCATCAATTCCAATCATAAATCACAATCAGAAACAAAACAATATACGAGTCCTGTCTAATATATTTCAATTTAAAATTGAGTGACCTTACTATGAAGAAATCATTACCGAACATCTTGGTTGTGTTTAGTTAAAATTGAGTGACCGTACTGTGAAGAAATCATTACCGAAAACCTTGGCTGTGTTTAGTTCTCCAAAAGTATTTTAATTGCACGTGAGTCGTGACAAGTAGATGCTTTTTCTCACCGAAACAATATAAGAGTCCTGTCTAATATATTTCGATTTTTTGAGTGGCTGTACTATGAAGAAGTCATTACCTAACCTCATCTGTTCCAGATAGCAAAGTATCAAATTCGCAGCTGTTGGTTGTTTTGGATGTCAAATATACAGTAGAGCAGCGCTGAATGAAAACAGTTACGGAGCTTTCCAAAATGACATGTATTGTCCAATTTTGTTCATCATAGTTTGTACATTTAAGATTGATAAAATGTGAAATAAGAAATGCAGAGAGAAAGAATAGAACAGGAAACAGTATATTAGAATATAAGAAGAAAAGTACAAAACAAGTACATGAAGAAGATGAATGAAGAAGTTCATGAAGCAGTACTATGCAAAGGGAAATAGCTGAGTTAAATAGGCTCAAGCAAAACAAGAATAGAAAGTACAGCTGGCCAGGACAACTGGCAGTGTACAGTCAGCCTGTTGAGGTTACATTATATTTAATACTCCCTCTCAAACTCAACAGTTACAAACAGCAGTACTGACTATGCCCAAGTTGTACTGCAATATCACCATTATTTACTAGCTCGCGTATGAAATGAAAACAAGTGTTAATGTGTTTGTTTTTCTTGTGAAACACATGATTTTTGGATAGAGCAATTGCTGAAGTATTGTCACAGAAAATAGGAGTTGGATCATTTTCTGTATGTGACATATCTTTCAATATTCTTCTCAGCCACACAGCGTGACAAGAAGCTGAGGTAGCAGCGACATACTCTATCTCTGCAGAAGATATTGATACAATTGGCTGCTTCTTTGATGCCCATGAGATCAGGTTCGTGCCCAGGTGAAAAGCATGTCCAGATGTGTTTTTCCTGTCATCTAGGCTGCCTGCAAAATCATTGTCTGTGTAACCAAATAGTTGATTACTATCAGATTTAGTGTACCATAAGCCAAAATTGAGAGTTCCTGCAACATATCTCAAAATTCGTTTCGTCATTTTCCAATGAGAATCTTTGGGGGATTCCATGAATTTGGAAACAAGGCTGGCTGCATACATAATGTCAGGCCTAGTTGCTATAAGATAAAACAAACTGCCTACTAAACTTTTGTACAGGGTAGAGTCCACTGTAGGGCCTTCATCTTTCTTGCTCAATTTTGTGCCTAGAGGTATAGGGGTTTCTGCTGGATTGCATTCTTCCATGCGAAATCTTTTGATGATGTCTGCTGCATACTTTTGCTGACAGACAAAAATGNNTTTGGTTGATTGATCAACCTCAATCCCTAAAAAATATTTCATTATGCCAAGATCTGTCATCTCAAACTCAGATTGCATGGCATGTTTAAAATTTGTTAACTCAAGATTTCCAGTATAGATCATGTCATCAACATATAAACATACAATCAAAATTTTACCCTGCTGATCTGTTTTGGTGTAAAGAGTTGGCTCATTTTGACTTCTACTGAAACCACTTTTGATGAGATAAGTGTCAATTCTGTTGTACCAAGCTCTTGGAGCTTGCTTTAAGCCATACAAGGCTTTCTTCAACTGATATACTTTGGTCGGGTGCTCTTGGACTTCAAATCTAGGTGGCTAATCGACATAAACTTCTTCTAAAAAACCATTCAGGAATGTTGACTTGACATCCATCCAGTATACTTGCCATTTGTGTTGGGATGCTATGGCCAATAGAGTCCTTACAATGTCTAGTCTTGCTACTGGAGTAAAAGTTTCACCATAATCAGTACCTAGTTGTTGTGAGAATCCTTTGGCAACAAGTCTTACCTTGTGTTTTTCAATCTACCATTTTTCATTGAGTTTAATTTTGTAAACCCACTTGACACCAATACTCTTCTTCTGACTGGGCAAATCAACAAGATCCCATGTCTTGTTCTTCTCAATGGAGTCAATTTCTTGGTTCATGGCTTGAACCTAGTTGCTTCCTTAAAAGATGTAGGTTGACATGACATTAAAGCAAAAAGGTTGTGTTGTTCAAAGTCATCCAACTGTTGATGGATTTCTCTCAAACTTTGAGTTCTTTGATTTTGTAATTCAGAGAATGATTCGTTGCTGGAAGTTGAGTTATCCTGTGAGTGTTCAGGTTGTCTTTGTACCTGCAATCTTGGAATAATAGTTTGAGGTACTTCCTGTCTTGAATTTTTTGTGTTTTCAGCACTGGGCAACAAAGTATTTTGACTGTCCATTTGCTGATTTTCTTAATCATTCCATAATTGATTTTCCAGAAATTTTACATCTCTGCTGAGAATTAATTTATTTGAGATTGGATTGTAAAGCCTGTAAGCTTTAGATGTTTCACTATATACAGTGAATATACATTTCTCACTTATGTCATCCAATTTCTTCCTTAATTCGGAAGGTATGTGAGCGTATGCTATGCATCCGAATGTCCTTAGATGTGCAACATTGAGCTTTGTCCCACTCCATGCTTCTTGGGGGACTTTCGTCTTTAGACTTGTGGTTGGAGATCTATTCAGGAGATAAACTGAGCATGTTAATGCTTCAGCCCAAAAAATATTGGACAGACTTTTCTCTTTGATAAGTGTTCTTGCCATATTCATTATTGTCTGATTTTTCCTTTCAGCCACTTCATTATGTTGTGGAGTATACCTCGTTGTTGTTTGCATGATAATGCCTTGTGATTTGCAGAAATTTGCAAATTCTCTGGAGTTGTATTCTCCTCCTCCATCTGACCTGAGTGCTTTGATATATTTGTCACTCTGTTTTTCAACTTCTTCCTTGAATTCTTTGAATTTTGCAAAAGTTTCAGACTTGTGTCTGAGAAAATAGATCCATATTTTTCTGCTGAAATCATCAATAAACGTTAGAAAGTAAAAGCTATCACCTATTGACTCTGTTTGCATTGGTTCACATAGGTCAGTGTGTATTAGTTCGAGATGTTGTTTGGCTTGATTTGATGACTGTGGAAAACTAGTTCTCTTATGTTTTCCAAGTATGCAAGACTCACATGGGGGAATTTGCTCTTTAAAGATAGGAAGACCTTTGACCATGGAGTTCTTCTGAAGAAGACTTAGACTCTGAAATGGTAGATGTTCAAATCTTGTATGCCAAACCATTGTTTCATTCATGGTAGATGCACTCTGTGCATATGGTTGACTCAGATTTACAGTTCTAAGTGTAAGGGGAAACATCCTATTCAGAGTCATATGGATTTCAGAAATCAATTTTCTGCTGGGGTTTTTGTCATATATTTTGCAAGATGCTCCCTGAAAAAGTACCTTATAGCCATGTTCAATGAGTTCTCCTACACTTAGAAAATTATGTTTTAGATATAGAACATGATAGACATTGTTTATGTCTTTCTTGACATTCTGTTTAGTAAGAATAGGAACAGTTCCTTTTCCTTGAACTTTGACTAAAGAATCATTTTCAAGTGTAATATCATATGAGAGTGAAGAATCAATGCATGAAAGTAAATTTTTGTTACCTGTCATGTGATTGCTGCATCCACTGTCCAGCAATCAAAGATCTTTAGGTTGTTCTTCAGTCTTGTGACATGAGAGAAACATACCTCCTGAGGTTTCTCCTGTATGATTTGACACATGTGCTCTGCCTGAGAGCTAATCTGCTTGCTTCTTCCTGCATTCAGATTCATGGTGCCCATACTTTTTGCAGTAATAGCATTGTATGCTTATTTTGTCATTTGATCGTCTCCCTCTGCCTCTTTGAGGTTGGAAATTATGATTATGATCTTGTTGTCTGTGTGCTTGGAAGTGTTGATTCGGTTGTTGTTGTCTGTGTCCTCCACTGGAATGAGGATTTTTATGACTGCTCCCTCTTCCTTGGTGATCTCTGCTTCGCCCTCTGTGTCTCCCTCTGCTGAAGGAGAATTGCGTTTTGAAAGCATTGGCGATTGACTCATCTGTGAGATGCAATCTGGTCTCATGTGTCACCAGAGAACCAATTAGTTAATCTGTTGAAAAACTTGACAAATCCTTGGATTCAAGGATTGTTGTTACAACCATTTCGAATTTCTTTGGTAAACTTCTGAGGACTTTCTCAACAATTCGTTGATCAGTGATGGTTTTACCAGTCAATCTGATCTGGTTCACAATGCCCATGACTCTGGTCATGAACTAATCCACATTTTCAGACTCTGTCATTCTTAGAGTCTCGAATTGCATCCTCAAGGTCTGCAGTTTAACTATTTTGACCCTGTCATTTCCTTGGTAGGAAGATTTGAGGATGTCCCAGGCCTGTTTTGAAGTACCAGTACCTATGATTTTTGAAAAAATCGAGTCATCCACAAAATTTTGAATCCAGAATTTAGCTTTATTTTCTCTATTTCTCTGCGTTGCCTAAGCAATTTTCTGCTGATTAGTCATGGCGGACATGTCTGCTAGATCTGGTTCCACATATCCATGATCCACTCGATCTCAGCACTCTTGTGCTTGCAAGAACGATCTCATCCGAAGAGACCAGAATTCATAGTTTTTTCCAAGAAGAATCGGACCCTGAGTTGGTCCTAAATTGCTGTACGACACCATATTTAAAGAATTTAACAAAACAAAAAAAAAATCCTACTTACCTGTCTCCTGCGTGTAATTTACAGTGTTGCGATTCAATATTTCGCGAGTTTCGACTTCGTGATTTTTGGCTTCGCGATTCTGTCTTCGGGACTTCGTTATACGAGTCCTCCAATCTCTTGTCACTCCAACCTCCGATCTCGGAAACGCCGTCTCCGAAACGCCGAAGAGAGCTTAACGGCCTTAGATTGGCCCTTTGTCTCCGAACAATATGACCACACGCCTAAAGGTTAAAGCGATGTCGGCTTTTCACGATTTGGAGAATAGCGATGTCTGTGTCGATTCTTTATCCTCCGAGCGACCACAACGCTATGACCAAGGGCTTAACCCAAAGCCATTTTTACAACTCGCACCTTTGTGAGTTCTTGGGTTGAACTCTCGTGCCCTCCTGTTGCGATCTCCCAAGACGTGATAAGTCAACTTCGGGTTGACTCCTACCTTGACGCTTTTCCCTCTTCGCAACCTCGCAGGTTGAAGCGTCGAGCCTTCACGCTCTTATCCTGCGAATCCCTAAGATGCGAGAAATCAACGGAGTGTTGACTCCTTTTTCTAGGCGACGCATGTCAGCCTATCTATCACGCGGGCTCCACCTTATGGCTCTGCCATGTGTTCCCTCGTGCCTCAGCTCTCGGCACTCCGCGACTTCTACAATCGAAAAGAGATCCCTTCAACCTACGAACCTCCGAATATGCGATGCGCGATGGGGTTCCTGATCCAACGGTCCTCTCGTTCTCTGGATCCAACGACTATCCTTACTCCTTGTGATTTCGCAACTTCGTGAGTTGGGACACCTAACTCTTGGAGTCTCTCTCTGCGAACCTCTGGGTTCACGAAATCCGAAATGATGAAACTTCCCTTTGGGCTTTTCAACGGTCCAGATCTTCCTGTGATCTGACGGTCTAGATCCTTTCGGGATTTTGTGATTCGTTATTTCGTGACTTTAGAAGTATTGTCACTGAGTTACCCAAACTGCGAACGCCGAGATGTCGAAATGAGATGGCGCTTGGATCTGCTGCCACCTGTCCTTTGAGTTGGACGGTCCTAATGATTTCGTGACTTCGCAAGTCGAAATTTCTCCTGTGCGCTCTAGAGGACTAAACCTCGTGCACTTTCTCGCGGATCCAATGACTGTCGATCCTCTGCACAAGATCTAACGGCTGAAATTCTTTCGCCTTTTCCACGCTCTCCTTGTCCCTTCTAAACTGGATTTCTACCTCAGATCTTTTCGGAGGACGGATCTTACTGCTGCGCCGACTATTCTTTGCTCCTCTGACACGATCTTTGTTGTATTTGAAGGAATTTTCTCCCGCGGAAGAAAAGTTTGTGATTCTTTCAAAGATTTGAAAGAATTTCACGAGTTCTTTGAAGCTTAGCGTTGTCTGCTGCAATCTTTGACGGATTTGAGAGAATTCCCATAAATCTTTAAACAATTCTGCCTTCTGCAAGAATCTTTAACGAATTTGAACGAATTCTTCGTGTTCTTCAAATGTTCCTGCGTCCTGCAGCTCTTCTTCGTGAATCTTTTACGAATTTGAAAATTTTGACAAGAAACTTTATTGTTTCTCCATCTGCAGTCTCCTCTTCCTTCTCGTGTTTTTGCTCCTTGAAACTTTCAAGTGTAGTACGCTCTGCGACGTCGACGAGCTCCCTACAATGATCTTTTGAGAGTATGAACAGACAGCTTTCCAAGCTTTGTGAAAAGTCTGTGAAGTGTTCTCTCGCGATCCATGTAAGCTCTTTTCTGTGAGCATCCTCTTGCTCTCGAGCCTGTGTGAAGAGGCTTACTACTGAAGCTCTGATACCATGATAAATTGTGAAGCAAGAAATGTAGAGAGAAAGAATAGAATAGAAAACAGTATATTAGAATATAAGAAGAAAAGTACAAAACGAGTACATGAAGTTCATGAAGCAGTACTATGCAAAGGGAAATAGTTGAGCTAAATAGGCTCAAGGAAAACAAGAATAGAAAGTACAGCTGGCCAGGACAGCTGGCAGTGTACAGTCAGCCTGTTGAGGTTACATTATATTTAATAAAGATGCCCATGTTTATCTGTTTTACATTATCCATTCATTGCATTTATGCTTAGTCATTTATCCATATAATACTCCTAATGCTTATCTATTTTATATCATTCAAGTATTTATGTTTAATTTTATAAAACAATTAACCTACAATTGAAACCTTGAAATTACTGTATTTTTTCATCGACTTAACAGGGCTTCGTAGTAATGTCGAAATGCTATCTATATACTGGTTGGTTGTCATGTTTAGTAAGAATTTGCTTTGTTGGCACGTTTCTTCTACGATCTACAAACCAAGTGGGACAAACGAAGTTGGGGGGTAAATGTTTCTTAATTTTTGTAACATTCTTACTCATATAGAAAATAAGTCAATATTGTATCTACATAGATACACTCACTGACATAGATCCATGTTTACTATGTAATAACTAAACACAATCGTACAAAGGTTAGAACATGGATAGGCTAACGGAAATTAAATGGTGATAAATATTCAAAAAACGTTTAAAACAAGACCACATAAAACATGTAAAACAAGACCTATGCTCCCACAAAAGCCTATTCCTGTTAATATTGCCTATTCCTGTCAATATTGATAATCGAGACACATCTACAAAATTTACAGCCTGGACCTTACTGTACTACTTGGGCCTAATGGTTGACTCTCGAGATGGTTGTGGATTCCCAACAAGCCCTCTTCCAGTGATGGCTATTATATTTATCCTTTCATGGGTGACTGTTTAGTTTTGTTGCCTCTCTATTTGTTTCCTGCAACTCTGGGTGCTTCTTCAACTTCCATGGTGACTTCTCATCTTTTCTTAGTGCACTTACTCTATTGCATCTGCTTGTCACATTCCTCATGTATTGTAGTAAATTTTCAAAGATATAATAGAAAATCCACCATAAACTTCAAAAATAAGCTCTTTTATGTAATTAGTGTTTAAGGTCGAAATTGAAAAATGATCATAACTTTAGTTGTACTTCTCTTGGAAATTATGACCCCAATTATGAAATGCTACATATTTTCTAAAGCTAATGACACTGCTTTGATTGAGATTTGTGCAATCTGTCAAAATATATCTAATCTATGAAATTCCTTGCTAAAAAATTGTAGATTTTGAATCAATGATAACTCCACTTCTTGGACTCTGTTTTGGACAAATTTTTTTAATTCGTTTTTTTAGAACAGTTTAGATATTTGTTTGGTTTCTGCAAATTCTACATATAATTTTTATAAATCAACCTGAATACTGCAATCCTCTTTTTTCCTTCAAAAATTTGCAAAAAAAAAACAATTATTTCACTTTGTGCCCAACAATTCTCCTACTTTAATCCCAAGAAAGAGCTTTGATACCACTTGTAGTAAAACTTCAAATATATCGGAGAGAATCCACCATAAACTTAAAAAATAAACCCTAAACATTAAATATACCAAAGTATTCACCATGAACAACACAATAATATAGATAAAAAAACCCTTAAGGTAGGGTAACACCATCAAATACACCTTATAGAATGAGTCACTCCACAAGACATGCTAGCTACAAGACAATACAATCCAACTCATATCCAATACAATGATACTCGTGTATTAATACTTTCTCATGAGTCAATATTCCTAGGGGTCTTATGCCAACTACCACTTATTATTATATTATTTCCTTTCAATTACTTAGTGGGACTATTCCAATATTATGATCACATTTCATTCATTATGCCACTTGGATATCTCCATGGGCACACCACATTACCTCATATTATCCTCCCTAGATAAATTACATGCATAGTCAATGTTGTGTTTATCCTTTTGGATGAGCTCGAAGAAGTCCTCCAACATTTCAAGCAAATGTGACTCATGCTCAAATCAAAGAGTTTTGTTATGATGACCTCAAGAAGCGAGGTCAAATCAAAGAGTGTTGTTATGATGACCTCAAGAAGTGAGGACATAGGGAAAAAGTTGACCCCTTGGTCTTTCCACTGCAGCACCATAAAGCACAACTCCAAGCTACGATAGAGTAGACCAAAGCGATTAACTCCACTATTGAAAACCGGTTGGACATTCTCAACAATAGGGAACATCCTGTAGATTTGGATGCAATAGAGGCAACAACACATCAACCTCGTCTTGGACCCCAACCAGTAGATTGAGCTCCATGTCAAAAAAAAATTGTCAATGAATAATTATATAATTTATTCCCGACCTCAAACTTGACAATGTTGGCCAATCATGATAGGGTGTTATCAAGAAAATTAACAAAAATGAAATGTTGTCGCGACAGCCATGCAACAAACAAGATCAAGAAAAGTGGTATGTCATTGTAGTTGAAATACAACTTTTTTTATCTAAATGATTGTCTAAGTCCAAGCCTTCAAGTATTTTAAGCAGTCGACACTCGAGGTTGTTCTAGAGGTGGCCCCTTTGTTTAAAGGCTAGCAATAGAACACGTGTTCTAGTGTTAGGCGTTACAAAAAAATCTAACACTTACAAATTGTAAAGTACTAAATACCAAGGTGCTAATTTTTTGTAACTCAACAACGCTTCCCACTGTCACCTTAGCAACTCTACCTCTTTTTTTAGGTTTGCCTCTTCCTAATGCAAGTGGCTATCTCTACGTAGAATTGCTAATGCTATGGAGTAGAGGCTTTGGGTGATGTTTGAAGAGTAAGCTATAATAAAATATGTGGTTGTGGAAGTGGTCAAAAGATGAATTGTTTGAGAATAAAAAAGTGTTGGAAACTCCAAGAATGTGCCTACCAAATAATGAACGAAATGGATTCGGGGAAGTAGGATCTAAAAGGACAAATGCAAACAAATGCCTTCAAAACATTCTACAAGAATTAACAACATATGAAAAGCAGTGTTGTATATCTCTCCAATATATCTCCGATATTTCGATAAATTCCGATTTAAACACCTGTCTGATATAATCAAAATATTCTGAGATATTTCGAGTTATACCCATGTCTTGTGACATTTTCTGAGATATTTCGATAAGTTACATTCTAAAGCCTCGACGATACTTTCCCCAAGACGAGATATATAACATCAAGATGAAAAGTAATGCAAGCATAAAACCCTCACATAAACTAGAAACAATACCTCCAATCTTCCATTAAATTTTCCATATGATGTACAATGTAGTGAAAAGAGAGAAGTCCTTCCATCCCCATAATATAATAATGAAGTAGTTAGGTCCATATTCAGTAAATAGTTGACCATATCCAATGGTATGTGGACTCTAGCCTCTCCAAGAGATATCACCCCATCCAAAAGTATGAATCAAAATACGATAACAATCTCCAAAAGAGGGCATGTCTCCTAAAATAGGTCTTTTACCATCTCAATATGTCAAATGGTCCATTACAGGGTGCCCTCCAAGCTGCTAGATCAATTATAAGAATAAAATACTCCTTGAAATGGGAGATGCACTCCAAGGTCCACCTAGATGAACTCAATATGTGTGCCCTCCAATGAAGAGGTTAGGACCTCCAACATGCTAGGCCCCATGAAATAATAAAATATACTCCTATGTACTTACGCACTCCAAGAAGAGAATTAAAAAATCATAGGGTGCATTCCTCCAAGTAAAATCCTTCACAAATAGCAATAGTAATGTCTCCACATGTGCACACTCCAAGTAAAATCCTTCACAAATAGCAATAGTAATGTCTCCACATGTGCACACTCCAAGGAAAATCTCCAAAATAAAAGTAAGACCAAGTAAATTCATGCAATAGTAAATTCAAACTCCAAACTCCTGCAAATAGGCGCATCTCTTCAACATTTGCAGCACATTCCTTAAGAAATCTTCTCCATAGCCACCACATAATAAAATAATATAAGTGCCAAGTCAAAAAGGTGATGTTCTCTCCCAAAGAAGTGAAACGATGCCAAGTGTAGGTGAAATAATGATTTTTTCCATGCAACATTGAATGATGAGCACCTAGAATAGGTGTGCCCTAAAAGAATGTTAGAGCACTTTACACCACCAATAAACAATAAAATTATAGTCACATAAAGTGCACCCTAGGGAAGAGTGTCAATGGTGGTTAACCTCATCAATGCATGTACCAAAACCATGTGTAATTTCCAAAACCTCTAATTGATTTTCTCAAAACCATGTGCATAAGAAGATGACACCCTAGAGAAAGATACAGGAGGTATTATATCAATTCTCACAAGGTATCCTAAGTGGTCAACAATGAGATATTATTAAGTAAAACTCATATTGTAGTACTGCTTAAGGTGTCTCTTATCTAAATAATATATGTATCTGTGAGTTTGTGAGAGAAAGAGGAAGTCATACCCTGATGCCATGTATTAATGCACCACTAATTATAATTTTTCATTTTTGCAGGTTGAGAATGAGTATGGGATATCTAATTTCATCCTCATTCTCATAGGGGACAAAGAAATTTGTTCTGAGTTTCAAATGCTAGAACAAGAAGTTGTGAAATCCATATTCTGCTGTAGAAGTAATCATGGACTTGCTATCGAAAGTTCCAATTCTGATATTTGTGAGAAAAATGTGGTGAAGCGACAGAGTATCTTGGAGTTACTTCTAGACATAGGTTAGGTTCTCAAGGTTACAAAGGATGAATTGCTTGTTCAGTTACTTAATAAATGGCCACCTCCTTGCTATCACAGAGAGAGTTTTACATTCACCTAAAGTTGTCAAAATGTTAAGGCAAGTGTATGGAAAGTCAAATGAGGTTAATGGTGATGACATTAAGTGGCTTTTGAATTATGTTGAACATGCATGTCAATCCCTTAGGAAGAAGCCCAATTATAAAGTTACTACCAATTTCTAGTGGTTCCTGGATAATGTGGTACTGCAAGGTTGTCCTTCTTCAATGAAAATTGCAACTTTATCTCACAATCAATAGCCCCGTAAAGTATCTCAGAAAATTCAGGTAAGACACTTCATGTAACAATGTCAATCTGCGTTGCTAACTATAAAATTAGATGGCTTCTCTTCCTAAGACATTTATATGACATCCAATTGGTGTGTGCCCTCAATTGTCAACTATGTTCTTTGTTGTTCACTCGTTATTAGGAAAGTCGACTTATTTATTGTTGAGCCTTTTATTGTGTTCAGGGTTTTTTTGTTGTTTGTTGCACTCTTATTCAAGGAGCTTTGTTGATTTTTGCTCTCTTATTTCAAAATTTTTAAGAATGACTTGTGGCTTTGGATGATTTATGTTCTTAACTGCATGTCATATCTTTCTGATATAGTTATCCTATAGTTACAGGAACATGCCAAGGTCTATGTACAACTTCAGTTGCTATTGGTAACATTGTTGTTTTATTTTGCTTGGCAGGAAATGGAACCTCTATTGGAGATCCAAATTGAAACCAGACCTTCTTATGGAATAGAATCAATTGATACGCATGTTTTGTCCGTTGGGGAAAATAACATGCTCACGCCCTTTCTTGAGAAGAAATGTTCTAGCAGTATTTCAAGTGACACGAAGTATAAATCAACATGGAGAGGTCCAAAAATAGAGGTGGTTGAGTACACTCGAAAGATGAAAGTTTGCCTAAAAGGTGATATCAAGGTCGATCGTCAAATCTTTATCTTGGCAATTACTGTCATTTTTGTTTGTGATGGAATCTATGTGGTACTTCAGCATCCACACCAAGTAATGGAGATCTCCATGTCACCAAGACGATGTTTTTCTATCTTGCGCAAAGTTCACAAAGACATTTCACACCCCTAAATAAGCATAAGACTACTTAAAGAAGCAAGCAGATCATGCCTCAGAAGACGCAGAACAGGCCTCCATAAGAAGCGGATCACCCATGACACGACCACCTACCCACGTCGGACCTTCCACCCCTCCTGTGGGTTGATCAGGTAGAAATTTGGCGTGTCTTACGAGTTGGGTTGACCAGTGCAGGCCCCTTGACCTCCTTTCTCGAAATTTTTGCTAACACCTTCTACTTGAGTGGCATATAAATATGTATTTCATCCATAAAATCTGTGCTTACAAAGTGAAATCATTCATGTCTCAAGGGCTACCCCCTCCGGTTGCACAATCTATCTTTAAGCAACCAAAAGCGAGGAGGCTTTACACCTCCAAAGGCTACTCCAACATCATCCTCTCTACAAGGAGGGTCCTTGGAGCTACAACACCTATTTTCGGCACCGTTTCCAGGGAGTGAAGTCACAAAGCTTCTTTCCCTGGTGTACGAAAATGATTACGTTCTTGACTTTCGATGGATGAGGTCGAGACCACTGGAATAGTTTTGTAAGAACATATTTCTTTCAAAGTTCACCTGGCAACTTCATTGTGTTAGGCGGCTCTTCTAGTAAGAGCCCTAGACTCAAAGCACAAGAATACATTCTCCCATCCCTAATCTTCACCTCTTTTCACTAATGATGATCTCTCACGAGTTTTGTCAACTTTCAGAGGTCATAAAGGGTTAGTCTTAGGTATTTGGAGTTTTCCTTCTACTTCGAGAGTCTTATTCCAGTAACCTTTTCCTTCCATCGGGTAGTGCCAACTCCGATCGTCAGAAATCCACACTTCATAACTACTCTCGTACATTGTGGATTGTATATTTTCTGGGCGATTCTAGAACTTTTTGTGCAACACTGAAAACGAGAGGCAACTAGATTTATGCCTTCTTGGCAGGGACTTGTTGCTTGCAACTCCCCTTCTTGCATATATAAACTTGAGCACTTTCCTTCTCAACTTACAAAAACAAATCAAAAGGACAAATTGAGAAATGAATGTAAGAAAGTTGACCTACTTGTGTACCATATCTTTAATTCTCTTGTCCTCCATAAACTGCAAGACCAGAAAAATGATAACATACCCAGTGTCAATCGATGAACGAACAACAAGCTGTGCAAAGATAATCATAAATGTTGATCATGCACAAAGTCCAGTATGAAGGAGATGTGTAATTTCTTCTATGTTTAATATGGAATTTCCATATCTACCAAAAATAAAATATTTCAATGTTCATTGTAAGTAATATATATATATAGAGAGAGAAATTGAAAGTAAAAAAAATTATTACACTAACAAAGTACATTGATTTCAGTGAATCACAGTGATATTACACTTCAAAATGAACAAGTTGCATTTATTTAAGGAACTATTCACTGAAGGTATCATATTAGTATGCTAAATATGAGAATGAATTACATTAGATATTAATATCAAACAATATGGAATAAATTGCAAATAGAAATACAAGAAACAAAATTCCAAATGCAAATAAAAGGAATGTGATTAAATAACATTCTAATAAACATATATTGTTAAAGGAGAATATATGATGACGACATATTATCGAAGAACATTATATATTGAAACATATTATCAAATTCAATTATGATAAACTAAGAGGTAGAGAATAATGTGAACAATCTCAAAACTCTACAAAAACAATAACTTAACTAAAAGACTAATTGGAGTCTAACTCCACTTAACTGGGAGAATAATTCTAACACTCCCCCTTAATCTCAATTGTTACATTCATCATCACTTACAATGCCCAAGTGTTGTCTTTGAAATTCACAACAATTTTTCCTAGTGGTTTAGTTAAAATGTCTGCTAGCTAATCTCTTGATCTGAAGTTCCAACTAAAGAGAAATATCACCATTATGGACAATCTCTCAAATGAAATGAAATCAAGTGTCAATATGCTTTATTTTCTTATGAAACACATGATTCTTTGAAAATGCAATGGTTGAGTTGTCACAGAAGATAGGAGTTGACTCCTTTTCTATATGATCTAGATCATTCAAGAGTTTTCTCAGTCATACTAGTTGGCATGATGTTGGAAGTTGCAACTACATACTCTACCTTTGCTGAAGATATTGCAACTATGGGTTGTTTCTTGGATTCCCATGAAATCAGATTTGTTTCCAAATGAAAAGCACAATCAGATGTGTTTTTCTTGCCATTTATGTTGATTGCAAAATCACTTTCTGTGTACCCTGCAAGTGAAAAATCTTGAGAAGTTGTGTACCACAAGCCATAGTTGATGGTCCCTACAATATAACTTAGGATTCTCTTTCCAACATTCTGGGGGATTCCATGAACCTTGAAACAAAATTTGTTTCACACATTATGCCAGGTCTGGTTGCAGTAAGATACATGAGACTTCCTATGAACCTCTTATATAATGTTGAATCATCTTTGATCATTCATCTCGTTTCTTCAATTTTGTTTCTAGTGCAATAGGAGTTTTTGTTGGCTTGTTTTTATCCATTTAAAATCTTTTCAAAATGTTTGTAGCATACTTTTGTTGAAAGAAAAAATACCATGGGCAAATTCATCAACTTAAATTCTCAAAAAATATTTCATGATACCAAGATCAGTCATATCAAATTTTGTTTTCATGGAAGATTTAAATTCTTCTAACATTAGATTACTTGTGTAGATCATATCAACAACATAAAGACAAACAATGAGGATTTTACCTTAGTGATTTAGTTTTGTATAGAGAGTGGACTCATTATTGCTTCTGATGAATCAACTATTGATCAAGTAAGAGTCGATTCGACTGTACCAAGCTCTTGGAGCTTGCTTCAATCCATACAAGACTTTCTTTAACTTATACACTTTATCCTCTTGTCCTTTGACTTCAAAACTAGGTGGCTAATCTACATATACTTCTTCTCGCAATCTATCATTAAAAATGTTGACTTTACATCTAATTGGTAGACTTGCCATTTTTTTTTAGTTGCAGTGGATAAAATGGTCCTTACTATATATAACTTTGTTACTGGAGAAAAGGTTTCACCATAGTCTATGCTAGGTTATTGAGAGAAAACTTTGGCAACTAACCTTGCCGTATGCTTCTTTATCTTTACTTTTTGATTAAGTTTTGTTTTGTACATCCACTTGACACCTACGCTAGGTTTCTTTGTTGGAAGATCGACAAGATCCCAAGTCTTGTTCATTTCTATTGCTTCAATTTCCTCATTCATTGCTTGTACCCAATGTTCCTCTTTTTTTGCTTCTTCTATTTCCTCTTCCTTTTCCTCTGCTGAAATAAGTTTGCATCTTGAAAGCATGTTCCATAGACAATTCTTCCAAGTTGAGTTTAGTTTCATGTTACAAAAGTGATCCCATCAGGGTGAGTGCACGAAGTTGGTGGACAAAAAAGTAGCAATGAGGTGAGTAGGAACACACGCTCACAGGAACGTGTGCACATTTCTAGGAATGCACACGCATTCTTAATGTGACAAGTTCAAAAAACCCCAAACCTCCACTCAACAAGCCATGTAGGCACATTCCCAAAAACGCATGTGCATTCTCAAGAACGTGTGTGCATTCTTTAGAAACACATGTATAAGAACATGTGTTTGTTCCAAAAAAAAATTGAAATAAAAATAACGCACGTGCGTTATTAGAAACATGAGCACATGTGTGCTTTTGTTAACATGAGATACCTCTTTATCCACCCTCTCTCTCCCCCCCCCCTCTCTCTCCCTCTACCCCCCTCTCCCTACATCCATATGTATTCCTCTCTCTGTCCAACTACTCTCTCCCTCTCTCTCCCCCTCATTGTCTACACCCTCTCTCTCCCTCTGCCCCCTCTTCCCCTTGCTTCTTGTCTCCTTCTTCCACTCTCTCTCTAACCCATCGTCCCCCCCTCTCTCTCAATCTCTCCTTCAATCCTCCCCATGCTTCTCTCTCTCTCTCTCCCACTTTGTCTTC
>ML778596.1:771110-786698 GCA_009831015.1 Picea engelmannii | reverse complement strand
TTTTTGGAGGGAGTGAGATATGGGGAGAAAGGAAGAGAGAGGGAGGTTGGAGGGAGATAGAGAAAGATACGAGAGAGAAGGGAAAGTGTAGAGGAGAGAGAGGGAGAGGGGGGAAAGTAGGCGAAGAGAGATAGAGAGGGGGGGAGAAAGAGGGGAAGGGAGAGATAGAGGGGAGGCGAGAGAAAGTAGGAGAGAAAGCAAGAGAGTGTGTGGGAGAGAGAGAGATCAAGGAGGAAACAATGGGGGAGAAAGGGGGGGGGGCAAGGGGACATAAGGAGAGAGGGGAAGAGAGAGGGAGATGGAGAGAGAGAGGAGGAAGAGAGAGTGAGCGAGGGAGAGTGAGGTCGGAGAGAAAGAGAGGAAGAGGGAGGGAGACAGAAAGATGATTTATTCATATTAGTAGGAACGTGGACGCGTTCATGTTGCTAATAATGTGTGCGCGTTTTAGGAACGGGTGTGCGCTTTAGGAACATGTGTACGTTCCTAAAGAACGCACACATTATTTGAATTTCAATTTTTTTGGGGTGGGAGTGACAAATATAGTATACATGTTTGTTGAGTTGGTCGCATTGGATTTAGGTTCGGGATGACAAACCTAGTGGTCTCGTCTGCAAATACACAAAACCTCCATTTTTATCATATCTTTGTTATTAATGTTATTTTCTATAGGCTACATAATTCAGTTATAAGCGAAAATATAGACACAGATAGAGTTGGCAGTCCAGATTCTAAATATGCAATTTTTTTTTAATTAATAATTTTTACTATTTTTAATATATTTTTGTCTTGACATATATCAAAATCCTAGAATACATACCTCTCTTATTTCTACTATAATGTTTTTTCCGTTTAACCGTTTCTCTAATGAGTTATATGTGTCACTAGAGGAGATTGATATCTACAATCTAAAAAAAAAGGAAAATCGTTTTGATCATGTTAAGACCGTCTTAGCCTGCATGAAAAAAAGACGTTGTAATTTCAGGGATATGTTGACTTTGATAATTAAAAACATATATATAATTAATATTATAAATTTCCAAAAAATACATGGCACAACAAAAATGGGTTCTCTACAAGTATACAAGTTTTTGGAACAAAATTCCATTGTTAAGGTACTCAACACCTGCACAAACAAAAACATATACCTTATATTTTGTTGGAAAAATAAGATACCACTATTAGAAAAAATCAAATTTGAAACAATTATTCACAATTTCTATGAATATAAGTTGTATATTCGGAAATCTAATTCAGTTTCCTATGTTTCATCTTTTTGCACCATATTTAAATGCATTGTAAAAGTACCTTGAATAATCCCTCCAAGTTAACAGATTGTTATTTTTCCAGGTTTTCATTGCCACTAACACGTCATGAGAGACCATCATTAGCTTGCACTCACCGATCATTTCTTCGACTAAGAAACTAGATAAATCTTTAGATTATAGAATGGTTGTTACAACCATTTCAAATTTCTTAGGCAAACTTCTGAGGACTTTTTCAACAATTCTTTGATATTCAATCTGTTTACCAGTAATCTTGATATGATTTACAATTCCCATCACTCTATTCATGAACTAGTCAACATTCTTCGTCTCAATCATCTTCGGGGTTTCAAATTGAGTTCTTCATGTCTAAAGCTCTACTGCTTCAACCTTATCATTACCCTAGTAAGCTGATTTGAAAATATCCCAAGCTTGTTTTGCAATGGAAGCACTAGTTATCTTTGAAAAAATAGAATCGTCTACTGAATTTTGAATCCAGTACATGGCTTTGTTTTCTTTCCTTCTCAGATATGTAAGGGAATTTATTTGTGCATTTGTCATGGCAACGAGGTCTATTGTGGGTGGCTCTGTGAAGCCATTTTCCATTGGTTACCAACATTCTTGAGCTTGGAGGAATGATTTCAACCTCAAGGACCAAAATTCATAGTTCTTTCCAACAAGAATTGGTCCTTGGGTCGGCCCTAAAAATTCATATCTCTTTCCAACAAGAACTTATCCTTGGGTCGGCCCTAAATTGTTGGAGGAAGCCATTAAAAAAGAATTGCAGAACTATAGATAGAAAAAAAATGCCTTAATCTGATGGCTTGGCCCAACTCGAACACTTTGTAGGTTTGTGCACAGGTCCCCTCTCAAGCCTCTATGATTTTTGACGAGCCTCATTCTTAAAACTTTGTGTTAAATTTGTTTAACGTTGAATTCAAAACAAAATTTCTAGCCTTATAACACTATTATATAACCGACTAATCTCAATTGTTGATCTCCGTTGACAGATGATCGAGATCTGCTTGATATTGGTACTTGTATTCACACGTTTTACAAAGCCAACTAGGCCATCGATCACACCGGATGATCGGGCCACCGTGCGACTGATCTCTTCCTATGAGCATGCCACTACATGTTTTTGTTGATTTGATTAATGAAGCTCTGGGTCACTAGACAATCAGAGGATTGAGCCATCAAGAGCTTTATCAAAATTCTTTTATAAGATAACACCGATCTGATTATTCGTCTACTAGTCCCACCAGGCCACTATAGAATAGATATTCACTTTGCTTCTTTGTTACCAGGCACCAGCCCACTGATCCCACTAGACCTCCAATCAATGGGGCTATCGGGGATCTACTACACTGTTAACCGAGCACTGGTCTCACCGGACCACCCGACGATCAGGCCACAAGACACCCAGAACTTCAACTACACACTTTTAACAATTTTCTCTGGTTTGGTACCTTTGATATGTCTCGTTGATGGCTTTGATCAATGGTCATGATTTACTGAAAACTAGGTCACATAAATACCCTCGCACCGAGTCACTGGGGTATCAAGGATTGGGATATCAAGTATCGGGCTATCGTGGTATTGAGTATTGGGATATCGAAGATATTGGGTATCAAATGGGATATTTATTATCAAGTATCAGGTATCGGGTTATTGGAACTCTTTTCCATTGTTTTCTCGACAACATTCTCCAATATGATCCACTTGAAGTGATTTCAACCATTCATCTCTTCTTGATCAACGATGGTGATCTCCTCCTTTTGAAATTGCTCTAAAATTTAATCTTGTTGCAACTGGTCATAAGATCAACTCATCTAACTTCTTCATTTGGGAACTTCCTTGGCCTTGGTCACACTTGCAAGCGATCTACAATCTATGGTTGAGAAAAAACCCTCCATAATGTCCAAGAATTGATCTCCTTCCTCTATTGAAACGATTTTCTCTCCTCTCGGATCGGTATATAAGTTTGTCTTGAAGTTATCTACTCTCCACTATGTCTGAGGCTTACACTTTGAGCTCTGATATGGTTAGGCGCCTGAATCGATCTACTCTAATACCATGATAAACTCAGAGGCGGAGAATTAAACTAGCAAGCAAACAAAGATGCAGGAAAATAACAATGGGGCTACAACATACCCTTCTCTGTACTAATCTGTGTTAAATAGATTGCAAAGGAATTTCATAATGTGAACAAATCACAATGGATCTCTACCTAACTTTGCAGAAAACAATAACTTAACTAAAAGACTAACTGGAGTCTAACTCCACTCAATGAGGTGTGCTAGCAGATAAGGGAATATGTAGATTAATTCTAACAATTTCTAATTTCTAATTTTCTAAGCAAGTTCATGTGAGTGAAGCCACCTTAGATCCATATTAACTCTCAATCTACCTTTCCTCAATTTTTTTCAATCTAATTTTTTTTAGCCTGAAGAGATTAGTCTCGTTCGTAAAAATTTAACAATATTTTTTACAATTCCTCAAAAATTTAATGATATTTTTGGAATTAAAAGAATATAAAAAAAACATTATTCTATCACAATAGACCATTATTTACCCTAATGCATGAAAATGTGAAAGCAAATAAGCTTTAATCTTTAAATTGAATATAATTTTTACTAATATTATTAAAATGGGGCATATAAAGATAATTATTTTTCCTATCCACTTATGACAACCCGCATGAACATAGTTTATTATCAATGATCTTACTTTTATGAAAAGAGAAATCAATAAGACATCTGAAACTTAGTATGATATATCCAAGTGACGTAGATCGATACTTAGTTTAAGGGTCCCCTTTGTACAATTCTATGTATTCTGTCATCATGAAGGTTTATTACGTTAATTATTTGGATTATAATAAAGATTACCATATGAATTAAAATAGTAGACTTAAGACCCTTGCTTCAACATTCAAATTTGACTCTTCCGACTTTGCTCGTATTTTATGCACACTTTATCACATATAAAGTAAATCATGCATATCTAATATTAAAGTTGAAGTAAATAGATGTTTGTTTTTCTCCATTTAAACTTGATGTTTTTCCTATGTAGTTATAATAGCCCATATGACAAAAACATAGCTTATTATCAATGATCTTATATTTATTAGTCCCTTCCTTTAGGCAGTGGACTCTTAGTAAACGGTTTTTCATTTTTCATTAGTGCTGCACAAAAACCAATAAGCTTATGCCAAAGTTTTAAGTTCCTGTTTCATTTATCATTTTTTCCCAACTTATCAAATAGGTACAACAATTTTTTGGACCAATAAAAAAATTTGAGGCTTTATTTGGCCTCATATCGAGACCCTCCAGTTTTAAAGTTTGGAAAGTTAGGAAAATGTATATACATTTTTGGTAAGATGGATTAATGCTAACTTAAAGTTAGCATTAGTGGCAAACATTA
Source organism: Picea engelmannii (assembly GCA_009831015.1). Taxonomy (NCBI): domain Eukaryota; kingdom Viridiplantae; phylum Streptophyta; class Pinopsida; order Pinales; family Pinaceae; genus Picea; species Picea engelmannii. The sequence goes on along the minus strand of ML778596.1, from coordinate 782,010 downwards.
AATGTTTGGGGATAACCAAGAGCATAGCTATAGTTCATAATTCATAATCGAAATATTATACTTCAACCTAGCAGTGGCTTCCTTAGGTTTCTGCCTATCCTAAGGCGCTCTTGCCACAACCCTACACTGCTATGCTACTCTTTCCACGACTCACCTTTTCTATACGTGCCCGTGGCCTTTGTTGCTACTTCTTCCATTGCTCTCATTTCTACTTCTCAGCAAATGAGGTGCTCTTGGGCATACAGTTGCATAGTTCATAAATGAGGTGCTCTTGTTCGCACAGTTGCAGAGTTCCGACCGTAAACCGCCTCTGTCGCTGGCTCCATATCTACTGGATCAATATGAGGCATTCATGCACATTCTTTTTACAAAGGCTCTTTTGGTTGTGGATACGCCTGCATTGAAATTCCACTACACCCATCGCATCCATGTATCCATTGTGTATCATCGCGTCCCTGTGCCCATCGCATCCATGTATCCATTGTGCCCTTGTATCCAGTGTTTCCATCGCGTCCCTTTGTATCCACTGTGATCCTGTTCGACGACTCGTAACCAGATTTCAAGTCCCTTATTGCGAATCTTCGATTCCCTGCAATAGAATGGAATGAGAAATAGTAGGACGAATACCTGGATGAAACTGTAAAGCTCCTGGACATTTGTATTGCATTGAATACTGAAATCTCAAAGCGCGAGCATTTCCAACTTCTTGTTCACTATGCTTTGCATTTGAAAAGAATTAATGGAAAAAACAGATCTCAATAGGAAAACTTGCTTAAATTCGCAAAGAAACTATAAGATTGAGAATTGCAGTGTAATATTACACGGCATAAGCAATAGCCTTTAGTTTGGGAAAAGAAACTCTTCGGCAAGAGATAGGGTTTTTTTGAGAGCCGTGTATGCATTGAAGGCAACAACTATATTTGTGTGTAGTTTGGCGGTATCTGCTCTCTCGGGGCATCCTGGCCTATTGATCAAATTGAAAGTTCCTGATCATTTACTGTGGTCTGCAGCATTTATGAGTCTGTAGGAGGATATTAATGATGAAATCAAGAGCCAGGGTTCATTGAATCCAATTCCTTGGTTTGTTTTCAACTTTCTCTTTTTTTATTGCTTTTTTTCCCATGCAACCTTAAAAGTGCAGAGAAAAACACTCAAACCTATTCATTTACATTCTATTTTTTTTATAGTTTTGTTTCTTTAATTAGAAATAAAATTTATGAAATGTTTCTACTTGTTAATTCCTTGCGCTCATAAGCCAGAAGAATCCCATATTCTTGTATGTCTTTATGAATCGTTTCATTTTGAGACAGAATTAATCAAGTTCAATAATTGGAGGCATCGAAGTATTAGAGAGACCTGAAAACCCTTTCATAGCCATCAAAGACAATAACAAAATATTAACACTTCATTGATAGTTGCAAACACTTCACCATTCTTTTTAAGGGAATTTACTCGCTACATCCTTCACCATTTCACGATCATCTGATATTTTTAAGGAATACTTTGGAATTCAACAAACACTTGTTTTCACGTAGCCATGGAAAAAGATTGGGATGATCTAATTTGGAGATGGAACCTCTTCAGTAGAATGATGGCATTGTGAGGTTTAGGGTTGGAATTTGACTGTCCATCAATTACTATTAAAAAATTTATTGGTCTGTGTCGTTGAACTCGCAATTCATTAGGGGAAGATATTTATGACTGTTAATATTTTTTATAAAACATCATTAATTTTTTCCAGCAGACAAGGATATGCGATGCATGCCATTCAGAAATCCCAACTTCTTCCTAATACCGTCTACGTGTAAAAGGCATTGACTCCCCCCTCCACCTCACCACCACTTTGAATTCCAATTTTTACCATCTATCGTGTATATAACATAATAGCCAAGTGGTTTCGAGGAAGGCTATGGTTAATAAATTATACCCCATGCCCAGTAAATCGAGCTCTGTTAGCTTACCTTTGGCATTGATAAAAGTTATTTCGGCTTCCAACGCTACACTATAAAATTAATTTTTTGATCATTGACTACATTTTACAACTCATTTTTTGAAGTAATTTTGTCCCTACCTATGAACAAAGAAAGGTTGGATTTGCCTTACTTGGAATTGAGTAATCTGGTGAGACCTTTGCAATTACAAACACTAGAGGAGAGCTTCGCTGGTATCAATGTCCAAATATGAAAGATTTAGAAGTTGAGGGGAACAAATTAAAAAATTTGTGGAAACTTTAATCTCAGGTATGTTTACTATTCTTTTATGATTTCTTTCCATTTTTCTGATACCTCAAACATGAACATTGCATGCCCCTCTTGTGTTGCGAGATCTAAATATCATCTCTTCGGTCTTTTCATCATATATCCTCCAAAGATAGCGAGCATAACTTAAGAATTCCCTTCCCAAGTTGCACATCAATAACATGAGGAAGCTTTAGGGTGAGGCCCAGGTCGAGAGAGGCATCTTCCTTGTCATATTCTTCAGGGTGAGGCCCAGGTCGGGAGAGGCATCTACCTTGTCATATTCGCCCATCTTTTTTCATATTCGCCTTTGAAACATTATTTCCAATGCAGTTCCTTGTCATATTCGTCCACCTTTTTTCATATTTTCCTTTGAAACATTATTTCCTTTCATTATTTCCGGTGCAGTTCCTCGATGAAGAAGTGGCGGATGGTCCTCTCTCAATCTTCCTCTTTGCTTCATCCATTGGGAAGGTCCACTGTTAGAGTAGTGCGTTGTCTCTTAAATCATCTATACACTCGGCTCTTTGCATGGACATCGTCATGCATGTTGAGGACATGTAGAAGGTCTAATACTAAATTGACAGGCACCACCATTTTCAATGATGCCACGCCTACATTCCAAAGTCAATATCCACATATTTAAATACATCAAGGTCACTCGAAAATCCTCCACGTTATGTTTTAGTAGGTAACAAAGATTCATTATTAGCTACTGGCAATATATTTTAATAGGAAACAAAAGTTTATTATTATCTACAAGAAATATATTTTAACAGGAAACAAATGTTTATTATTAGATACATGCAATATATCTTTCAATAATATTAACGATCACAAGCCCTATAAAACTTTACAATCACCAATAATTAAGAAATTGGCTATTAGTTTAGCAAACATCTCATACTTTAAGGTCAGTTTTCTTGTCGGATTTGTGAAGTTTTGGTAGAGTTGCAATTTTTTATTCTTGAAATTGTAGTGAGACGTTGTTACCTTGAAAATAGGGTTTACAAATCCATTTACGATATTAGAATTTGGAAAATTAGATTTCTCAAAATTGTGATTTTCTATTAATGTAGCAAGCAACAAGTTTGTAATTTATTAATAGTTCTAGTGCATATTGCAGTTATTACAGGTCTGCGACTTCCCACAAGTTTATTATTTTAGTCTTCTCATTTATTAAGATCATGTCGATGGAATTACTATAAACACTGTAGCATCAAATTAATTTCTATTTGTTTGCATCAAAGCAGGATTTTAGCTATTGTCATGCAGAAAGGAACATATGTTCCTCTACTACTTTCTTATCTACTACACTTATCCACTTGTTACCGAATTTGGCATCGATTTAATATCTCCATTCTTTGAGAGACACATTAGGATTTACAAGGAGCATTCGAGGAGCTTCAACGAGCTTTTGACAACTAGTTTACTAGCATCACATTATTTTACGAGCAACTTTTCACGAGCAACTTTTCACGAGCTTATATTACCTATTCGTTACGAGAAACATTACAGACATAATGAATAGTTGTTGTGCATCACGCAGTTATCATAGGTCTACAACACTCCGCAAACTTATTCCATGCCTACAATATTGCAGTTGTCCCTTAATATGCAAGGACTGAGTTGCTTTGCAACAATCCTTATCAAAAAGAAAATCAGTAAAACATTTGAAACGTAATCTCATATATCAAAATAATATGGATTGATATTTAGTTTGAGGCCCCTTTGTACAACTCTATGTTTTTTCTCATCATGAAATTAATTATAAAAATTACAATAAAGATCATCATATAAATTAAAATGGTTAATTATAAAAATTACAACCATATAAATTAAAATAAAGAGGTGAACATTTTAAAACATTTTAAATAGAAAAAATCATAAACTTAAGACCATTGCTTCAACACTGAAAATTGTTCCAACTTTGCTTGTATTTTATTAAAGTTTATTACCTATCAAGTAAATCCTGCATATCTAATGTTAAAGTTTGAAAGTTGAAGTAAATGAATGCTTTGTTAATTTGTATATCAATTTTTTCGTAAATCTTTTTGATAATTACCAACTTTTGCATCAACTTTTCAAAAATTCTTTAAAAAGATGACATAGTGAACATGTTTAAGTAAATCCTGCATATCTAATGTTAAAGTTTGAAAGTTCAAGTAAATGAATGCATATCTAATGTTAAAGTTTGAAAGTTCAAGTAAATGAATGCTTTGTTAATTTGTATATCAATTTTTTTTAGTAAATCTCTTTGATAATTACCAACTTTTGCATTAACTTTTCAAAACTTCTTTAAAACGTTGGCATAGTGAACATGTTTGAAAGTTGGTATAGTGAACATGTTTGAAAGTTGATTACTACATCTACAAAACCTCAATTTAATTTCACTATCCCTTACCACTGCTATGAAACATAACTCGTGTATATGAAATTTTCACTTTTTTGTCATAGCAATCAAAAAATTGTTGTAAAAACAATTATAGTGGCTATACTTTGTTCCTTTTTCAAACTTCCCAATACCCTTCTCGATCAATCTACTTGGCAGATTTTTGAACTTGTTGCAATAGATTTCACCTCTACTATAGATAAGGAAACTGTAGATTCCTTCTTCAAAGTGTCACTTGATCCAAAATTGAAAGCATGCCTTGAAATACTTTATGATTATCACTCGAGCCTACCTAAATATCATGTCTATCAAACCAAACCAAATATACCAGATGATTAACTATAAAAAAAATATCAATAGTGTGTATACCATTGACCTACCTTGGTGTTCGTTTCACTACACAGAAATGTATCTCACTTGGATCTTGCATAAACCTTGAAATTAAACTCACACCATACATTAAATCTAGTTTACTGGAAATGAGATACATAATACTCCCCACTCACCTCCTATGAATTGTAAGACCAAATTTGTTGATACCATCATCCCTAAGTGGAAATGAGATACATAATACTCCCCACTCACCTCCTATGAATGGTAAGATCAAATTTGTTGATACCATCATCCCTAAGTGATTTCTTGCTATAGGTCAAAGGTATGCTAACTAACTTAGAATTTGTTATTTTGAACTTTTCAAATAAAATGAATGTCATAGTTTCCTTGTAAAAAAAATGTTGTTACTCAATCAACTAACTTTCATCCTATGAAAATAATATCCTAAACAAAAATCGGTGCTCTCAAACTCACTTCGCATTGGTTTTCTATAAGAATCCATAAACAACCCACTATTTCTAATATAACTCAAATTATCTACACATAGGCACGAAATCCACAATTTATTCTTATTGTTGAATTTCATATAGAGAGTTAGTTCACATACACTTCTATTAAACCCATTTTTATGAATGTTCTCGTATATGATATTGTACCAATCCCTTGGTGCTTGCTTAAATCTATAAAAATCTTCTTCAACTTGTAAACCTTGTACTTGTAAACCTTGTGTTCATTACCTACATCCTCATACCTCATTGGTTTCTTTACCCAGAACCCATTTTAAAAAGTTCATTTGAAATCTAACTTTAAAAAACCCATTTAAAAATTTTCATTTGACATCTAACTAAAAAAACGTTTCCACTAAAACTGAGCATTTAATATTGCAACCAAAGGGAATTTTTTACTATAATCTATCCTCATATACTCGGTTGTCGTGAGTAACCTTTCACTACGAATCTTAACCTTTCAAGGCAGAAATTAAGCAAGAAGATCAACCTTGCACAATCCAAATCACCCAGCCTCTCAAAGCTTATGATATAGCTTATATGAGGTGATTTGCACCCTTGCCGCGCTATATGAGGTCAATGATTTAGATATAGTTAATCAACTATCCAACTTGACATCAAATGAAATACACTGATTTAGATATAGTTAATCAACTATCCAACTTGAAATCAAATGAAATACATTGATTTAGATATAGTTAATCAACTATCCAACTTGACATCAAATGAAATACATTGATTCCGTATATCCATTTCAAGGGACTTATTGGCTCAACACCATGGTAGATCACGGCATCAATACAAATGTAATCACCGCAACTTTTTGAAAGGAGTTCACTATCCAACCCAAAATTCTTCTTCATCATGGGAGGTGATCGACCAAAGATGGTAGAAGTACTAATAAGGAATGCAATTATTCAAAGTAGAAAACTCTCCTAAGAATCACAGTTCTAAGTTTATGGACATCGAATCTAAGGAAATGTTTACAAAATTCATTAATATCATTAAGGTGATGGACATTGAAGGAAATGTTTAGAAAATTGATATAGACCACCATTATTATTATATACACTCGAAAATTGGGAAGATGGAATTTGGTGTTAGATGTGTCACTTTCATTTAGAGCTTAAAAGTTGCACTAGTTCCACTAGACAATAAATTCTCGAATTTGGGATAAATTTCAAAGTGTGGGTTGTTTTCTTCAAACCAGAATTATTATGTGAAAGTTATGCCCCTCTCAATGCAATTGTCTAATTACTCCTCAATGTTCAAGAGCCAACCATGTTAGCTCACCATTATTGACTCATATGTAGTTACTAATACATGGGAATCTACTGGAGACTTCTAGAAGCATTGAAGAATCCAAAACATAAACCCTAGGGCCCAACAAACCAAGAAAGGGGTTAAAACCCTATCAAAAAGGAGGGAAAGGAATTCAACTCCTATTGTAGAGATTTAATACTCTATAGCATGTAGCAGCAAAGAGAAGGACAAAGATAGAAGAATAAAGGAGAAAGCCCATTTTGGAGGGCCCTATTATAGACAATAGTGTCTCGTAACTCAACAATGGGCTTAATAATCTTTGTATTTTCCTTGGAATCTTTATTAATACCAATCTAGAGAATAAACAAGCTAGAGTATCAATGTTAGATGTTATTGTTGCAAAGAAACTATGTTCTAAGGCACACCCTAGTAAAATCAAGGGTAACTAGATCTCCTTATTGATTTCAACAACTTGAAAAAGATAATCAATGATATGTATGCTTAACCTATCATATGATAATCACATCTCCACTCAATGAGATACCCAACAACTGTACCTTTTAGAGACTCCATTGTCAAATATTACAAAAACTATGACATATATTGTATGACAAATTAGATGACATGTTAACTTATCTACATTGGAATGAGTGGATTGGAATAGAAGATGACAACATTCATGCACATTCCCGCTACCTTAACCAAGAACAATAAGATTTCACTCATGAGCTCATGCCTTGCCAAAGGACAATATTGTCAACTCACACCATACTGCATTTTCCATTCCACTCGAGAAACACAACCTAAGTTCTTAATTCATAAACCTTCCTCATAATTCTATAGGAAAAAATCTTCTTTCTTTAAAAATAAATACATCACCAAACCCTCACTAGTAACTTGATCACAACACTTACCACTTCTAACTTGATCATAACACTTACCACTTTTTCTCACAAAATCTCTAGAATTTTTCCTATCTATGCCATGTCAACAATAGCAAAAGTCAATTAGACACCAACTATGAGGGAGTTGGTGGGAGGGGGAGGTGGCATTATTAGAGAAAAATATATATTATATACTTTTCTTTAATAATGCCCCCTCCCCCTCCCACCAACTCATATATAATATATACTTTTCTCTAATAATGACCCCCCTTCCGTGGGAGGTAGAGGGGGGTGGGGGGGCATTATTAGAGAAAAGTATATATAATATATACTTTTCTCTAACAATGCTATAGAAGGTGGGAGCGGGGGAAGGGGGAGGAGCGGGGCATTATTAGAGAAAAGTATATATTATATATATTTTTCTCTAACAATACGTACGCCACCCACACCCGCCCCCGCGCTCCCACCCTCTATATAAAAGGTGGGACGGGGAACATTATTAGAGAAAAATAAAATAACATTATTAAAGAAAAATATATATTATGGGGGCATTATTAGAAAAAAATATATATTATATATATACACAACATCCATATTAAAATTACCATAATTGCTCAAACGTATTCTAACCTATGATTACTAGTGCATCCTAAAAACGAAATTTCACCACACGCATGCCCACCGTCGTGAACCTCATTTATTTGAGCTCCCCCAATACCCTCTATACTTCTCCCAAATTACATGCTGTTCCAAACCTACTCTTTCCACCCGTCTCTTAGTCTACCATCCAAATTCTGGCTGAAGAGCAACCCCAATCCTCCATCATTGAAGAGCAACCCCAATCCTCTGCTACTCCAACGACCGACATAAATCACATCCTAAAGGAGGTCGTGCTCCCACCCAGCCGTATATCAGCTCTGCTAACACTTATGCTAGAATAGAGGTAGAGAAATGACCTCCCTTAGGAGATAGCTTATTGAATTCCGAAGAGTGCTTCCTAAAGAAAAAAACGTAGAATGGTGCTTGTAAAGCTTGATTAATTACTATAATGCCTTTGGAAAAGGAATTAGCAGATAATTAACATGGATGTAGAAAATAAAGGTATCATGCTCCTTACAACTCAAACTCTCGCCATTAGACGCATCATGTGCCTACAAAAGTTGGAAGAATCAACACCTCCTTACGAAACTGAGCACTTTGAAAATGAGTTCTTGTAATGACGATATAATAGACTAAATTTTGATGCAATCGTGAATGGAGACGTATCATTGATTTTTTTCTAACTTCCGGTTATGAATTCTCTATCATCTCTGGTCAATGTAAATTATTTATTATTTTTTTCAGAAATGCATAATATACATAAAGTTGGGTTGCATATGTGTTAAACAAATATTAAATAAAAATAATCTATTTTTAAAGTTACTATTAAATCAGATATCAAATTGGTGTATAAAATTTTCTCATCGAAATTTCACTCATAAAATTTACAACGATATACATACTCTATCCCTTCTACAATTAACTTAAAAAAGACCCTTCACACTTTTCTTCGCACCTTTGATTTATGAATACCATTAATTTATAAATACCAATTTTTTTATTTTTTTATTTTGTATTTGCTTGTGTCATATAAGCATGGTGGCAAGATTACTTAATACCTTATGTCTTTTACGCATTCGCATGTGTACTGAAAGATGACTTACTATTTATGACCTGTGGATCCGAAGAATATGACTTTGACTATTTGAAAATGTATTTGGATCCAGAATTGCATAACTAAAAGTAACAGCGTTATAGCTTTAATGTTATATTTCAAACTACAATAAAAATTTATTGGAGGTACGGCCTTCAAGTTATATTTCAAAGTACAATAATAATTTATTGGATTTGTTGTATTTTCGTTAAGGTTTTAGCATACCCAAATAGCACAATAGTGTTAGGTCGCTGAAGCAAAACAAAGTATCTATAACAGAGTATAAACTAAGTTAGATCAAATATGCATAAAACCAAGCATATTATCATATACTTGACACAGTGGTTTATGTGGAAATCTAAATTGGGAAAAAACTATGGGCAATGATTATAGGTCTTCTTCTTTTCAAGGGAGAATTACAATACCCTTCATAGGCATACAACTATCCTCTCCTCACACAATATACTCGCTTGCACTGACATTGTACTCTACCTCTATGAGTATGCTCGTATATATAACATCTATCACTCAGTTACATGTGCATCTACATATGATCCCATGGAAAAATTTGTTGATATGTTTTCAACAAATAATTCCTCAAACCATATATTTAATATAGTAACCTAACATAAAATGGGCAATATAACATTATGGTATTACATGTTAGTGAGATGTTTGGAGGGTGTGTTTTTTTAATTTATAGTAAAATAAGAAAGATGCTACATATAATTTTTCAATGTTCCACCAAGACGGAGGGGACGGGGGACGAGGGTGCGAGGAGACGCACAAGGGGGACGTGTGGCGAGTACCCCCAAATTTTAGGGATTTTTGGGGAAATGGGGGACGGGGGGACGTCACATATATAATATAAAAAAAATTTTAAATAAAATTTTAAAAATAAAAATAATAATGATAAATCTCAACAATAACATAAATTAGTAGATTGAAAAGAGACTAAATAGTAAATAATCAATACTAACAACTAAATACTAACAATAACATAAATCTCAACAACTAAATACTACTAAATTAGTAAATTGAAAATTCAAATTTGTAAATGATATAAAGTTATAAACTATTAAATATGATTCAAAATTCAATTCAAATTCAGAAATGAAATACATTGATTCATAAATCATAAATGGAAGTTGAAACATAAATAGTAAAATAATAAATATTGATACATTGATTTAAAAATTAAATTTATCATTCATCATTCTAGAATCTAATTAATTTGCAAAATACTAAATAGTAGATGCTAAAGTCTAAAATAGTAAATTGGAATTAGTCAGGTCTCAAACTCAAAAATTTAAAATAGTAAAGAGTCACAAGTCAAGCTCTGACGTCATCAGTGTCTAGAGTCAAGACTCAAACGTAAAAATTGAAAAAACAATGAACTTTGAAAATAAATTTCAAAATGACCATCATGGAGTCAATCTCATTGACCGCTCCTCTACATCCATCTCCTGCATGAAGTCATCAGGACCATCAAAGGGAATGTCATCATCTGTCTCTGGGTCAGAGTCACTCTCATGAGTAACCAATGACACACCAACCAAACCATGTTGCAGCTCATCTGGTGCATCCCCCTC
>ML778596.1:749704-770061 GCA_009831015.1 Picea engelmannii | reverse complement strand
TAATATATATATATATATATATATATATATATATATATATATATATATATATATTAAATAAATAAATAATTAATGTGAAAATATAATTAATATAAATTTTAATATATTTACTATAAATTACAAGAAAAGTTTAAATTTAAATGATGTGATTTCAAAGTTTACATTTAAAGGATGTTATTTCACTTAATCATGATTAATATAAATGTGAACTTAAGATGAATTTAAAAAGATATCTGCATATTTAGTTAGCTTTTTGAAATGATTTAATTAATAAAATTGTTATTTAATAATTTCATTTTTATATATTTTTTAAAATATTAAAAAGTTAATTAATATTAACTTTCTATTTAATCAATTATTATTATTTCTTATCTGTATTTTTTTTATGTAATAATTTTTTAAAATTGATTTTTTAGTTAATGGTAAAATAAATATATACTATTTAATGGAAGAATATTAATATAGATTTATCTTAATATAAATGTATTAAATAAATACTTAGAGTGATAAAAAACTTTTTTATTTATATCTATATATGAAAATTAAGATATAGTTATATTAATTTATTTTATTATAGTTTCATAATTTTTATGATGTTTTTCAAGATCTTTCCATTATTACAATTTACTATTTTTAAGTTTTTTTGTCTTTAAAAAATTCAGATTTTTTCTTTTAATTTAGATTATTAATATTATAAAATCTTACACATCTACCTATCTTTCAAATGTTCTTTATTACCTTCTTCAAAATAATAAAAACATATTGAATACACACTTTTATGTTTTCATAAAAAGATTAACATTTCTTAAGGATCAGTAAAACAAAATAATATAAATGTAAACAAAATATTATCAAACTACACCATAAATACTTGTTTCTTGAATTTCCAAAAATATATATAATATTTAGAAAGATAGATTTTATGTTTAAAACTTTTGAGTAATTTTTTTAAAAATAAAATTGAAATTTTATTAAACATTTTTAAAATTAGATTTAAAATATAAACATCTTATATATAATTTTAAAAATCTATCTTAAAATATTAAAAGTTCAAAATTATAATATATGTTTGCAATATAAATATCTTATATGTAATTTTAAAAATATATCTTAAAATATTAAAAGTTTAGAATTTGAACTAAATATTCTTCTTTAGATATTCTTATTTCTGTATATTAATACAGATTTAGAATATAAATATCTTATATATAATTTTAAAAATCTATATGCAGATTTAGAATATAAATATCTTATATATAATTTTAAAAATCTATCTTAAAATATTGAAAGATCTTATATAGAATTTTAAAAATCTATCTTAAAATATTGAAAGATCAAAATTTAAATTTAATATTCATGTTTCTTTATATGAATGTATTGAAAATATTCAAATTTATATCACAGAAATTCATCATAAAATAAATTTACAAACATATATATCTTATATCTTATATTATATGTAATTTTAAAAGTCTATCTTAAAATATTAAAAGTTCATAATTTGAACTAGATATTCAAGCTTCTTTATATCAATATTGAAAATATTATAATTTGTATCATATAAATTTATCATAAAATATTTAATAGTTAGGGGCTCTGTGGAAGAATAGGTAAGGAATCTCATTAAAAGAAGACAAAATGGTTTAATTATTTGGAAAGTTGTCAACTCTGCTTTTCAGCTTATAAGAAATTAGTTAATATGGTTAGTTAGGAAAAGAGACACACTATAAAATGGCCTTGATCCATGGATTGGTAGCTAACTGATACATGAATTAAGAAGCTAAGAGTTTTATAAGTTAAGAGAAATTGTAAATGGGGATAGGTCAACTATATGGCATCTACATTAGTTGTCCTAGAGGAAGATTAGGCTTGGGTAAGAGGATGCATCAACATGGCATAGTTTTAGGATAAGAGATGATGATGCCCAAATTGTTTGGTCTTTAAATACAAGTGTAAATTATGTACCAAAAATTGGATACAAAGCTCTAGCTGAGGAAACAAGAGGGGAACATCATGCTTGGTGGTGGAGCTTCATATGAAAATCAAAGTGTCCATAAGGAAAAAAAAATTCATGTGATTGATCTCAAACAATAGGGCTCTATCTTGGGACATCCTACAAAAGAAAAAAAAAATTCTACCATATTGGTACAACTTACGTCAACAAGCAGAAGAAACAAATGCTCACATCATGATGGCTTGTCCATATACAAAATATATTTGCAAGGAAGTGGAGGGAATGATAGATGTGAAAAATGTTTGGGTAGGAGATGAAATTGAATAGGCTTTTAGAATTTGGTGTTCAAACAGTGAAACTAGTAGACAACTCTCTTCCTCAATATTGCTTTGGGAGTTTCGTTGTCCAAGAACCTGAAATTGTTTAAGGACAAAGGAACATTACCCATAAAATGTTTAGTTCAGGCACTAAACATTCTAAAAGCTTACCCACGGGTTCAAGAAAACCAAATCTCTCATAATCTTAAAGAAAAGGTAATAAATAGGGACATCCCATGGGCATTTTAATGGGATCACTCCCTAGGGTGGACCAGGAGGAATATTATATATCTCTTCAAATGACAACATTTCCTTAAAACCAAGAGTTGGTCAATAGACAAATAATTATTGTGAGTTGATAGTTCTTAAACTGGTCTTGATGCTAGCTCAGGAATTTGTGTTTCCCCATACAAATTTTTGGTTATTCAATGGATGCAAGAGAAAACTGTATTGAGGAAATCGACGCTATAACCTCTATGATGTTGAGACTCTACTTACATTTTATATCACCCATACAAATTTTTAGTGACTCACTTTTAGTTATTAAATGGATGCACAATGAAACAATTTTGAGGAAATTCACCTTATATCCTCTGTTTTATGATGTTGAGACTCTACTTACATCTTTCTCACATATTTTATTGTCACTCATCTACAAAGACAGGGACCAGGGTACAAAGATAGTGGGGATGTTAATTCATGGAACTTCTTCGTAATTAATATTAATTACAAGTTATCAAAAAGTCCCCCCAAAAGTGATTATTTTCCACAAAACCAGGTTCGAAATCCAGTTCTTCCGTTACAAAACGATTTAAACTTTGTTTGAAAAATAAGTCAAGACGATTTAACTCTATTTAACGATTTAACACTCATTTGAAAAATAACTTTTATTCACTTACCTTTACTTCATCGTAGCTTTGTTCCTACGTATTGTTTGCAAATCTTCTTTGTCGTTCCCTGCAGATGATTAACGGCCTTGAAGATCAAGGAAAAAGAAGGTACTATCCAAAATTGAAGTGACCGAATGATATCATAGAATGCAAGTTCTCTTTTACCTACCTTTAATATGCTGCCACCGAACGATCAAGACACTGAACACGTCTCTCTACCGAAACAACTATACAACCATAGGTCCACTTTTACATTATCAAATCTCAATTAGGACATTCAGCTGAGCCTGTCCTTTTACAAAAACCACTAAACACTGCACAATCACAGCTCTGCGACTGAGCACTAAGAAACCACTGAGCACTAAGAAATCACTGAATCATAGCTCTGTTTCTGGTACGTGCTCCTGGTTGAAGCTTGTTTTCTGCATATTTCATTTTGCTTTCATGCCCATGCGAAACCCTTCATTTCAAAATACTCGTAATTTCCGGCTTGAGTTCATTTTCTGTTCAACGGCAATTTTCCGCGCAGATTGACAGCCTTTCAGCCTCTTCGACTTGTGGAATAGCAAATTCATAACACCTGAAGTCGGGAAGACTCAATAAATACCTTTGCTTCAACCCTACTCGATCAGCTGAGCAACACTATTAAAAAACTGCCACTCGGTGTCCTATCCCGTTCGTTTCCACTGAACTCTAGTCTTCTACTCAATAGAAATAAGCACCGATTGTCTATGAAGTGTTAGCGGATACAAAAACAGACGCGCCCTTCGTCTCTCGGTAGTTATCGCAGAAGGCTCCTTTTGGCTTTAAAGAACAGGACTTTGGGCCACCACTTCCCGAATGTTAAAACAGCTAGTAAGAACGGCCGTTTAATGTAGGGGGAAATTTCAGGAAGAAAAGCAAGAAAGGAAGCTGGAGATCTCACAAGCAATGATTAGGAATACCCGTCGTGTTGAAACCGTTCTGAAGTAAATTAGAAGAACCGAAACGTAAATTTGTCATGTGGTTTTAAAAAAAATGGTAATTTATCAATTTAATAGGTTAACCAAAATATATATATATATATATATATATATATATATATGAAAATATAATCAATATAAGCTCATCTTAATCTGAAATTTATAGAACCTATAATATTCAGAAAAAAATAAATTGTTAGAAGGACATATATATTATATATATAATATGGTTCAGTGTACCTAATATCAATCTCTCAGTCTCTCAGCATTTTGGGAAGAAAAATATAATCTAAGCCTATATATATATATCTATATCTCAAATTTGCAGAGACTATCATATTCAGAACAAACTAAACTGTTAGAAGCACATATTTTTTCTATATAATATAATATAAACCAATTTATATATATATATTTCATATGGTTAAGTGTACTGTGTATTTAATATTAATATCAGTATTTTGGGAAGAAATTTACAGAGCCTATCATATTCAGAAAAGGTTAAATTGTGTTAAATTGTTAGAAGTACATATTTTTCTTATATAATATAATTTAAACCTATATATATTTGGTATAATATGGGTTAGTATACCAAATATTGTTTGTATTTTTGGAATATTAGGAGCTCAATAACAAGAGCATTTTATAAACTTATTTAAGAACACAACATGTAATTCACAAGGAATTGAATCTGGATGAGTATTGTAACAATCATTCCTCCCAACCACCCAAACTATATGCAATGGACCATTTTAATCTTAATATATTAACTAAAAAAAGTTTACATTTGGAAGATTTGATTTCTCCCAATCTTAAATAAATCTGAACCTAACATAAATATATATATATATATATATATATATGTGTGTGTGTGTTTCTGGATAACTTAATTAACAAAATTATTATTAAATAATTTATTTTTTATATATATTTTTTAAATATTAAACATCTATTTAATATTAGCTTTATATTTAATCAATTGTAATTATTTTTTAGATACTCTTTCTAGAATATTTTTTTCTAGTAATATTTTTTTTAAATTAATTTTTTACATAATGGTAAAACAAATATATAATATTTAATGGAAGAATACTAACATAATTTTCTCTTAATATAAATTTATGGGGGTGGGGGATTATAGAGTAAAACATATTATGCTTTACTCTATATTCCCTCTGCCCCCACACCCTCAGATATGAGGGAAGGGGTCCAGGGGAATATAGATTAAAACATAGAGGGGGTGGGGAGGAATATAGATTAAAACATAACATGTTTTAATCTATATTCCTTCTCACCCCACCCCCTCATCTCATATATGAGGGAGGGGGTAGGCTGGAATATAGAGTAAAACATAATATATTATCCCCACTCTCACCCTCATCTCATATATGCGGGAGACGGTGGGCTGGAATATAGAGTAAAACATAATATGTTTTATTCTATATTCACTCTCACCCTCATATATAAATTTATTAAACATTGAGAGGATTTAAAAGAAAAATAAAAACATAATTTATTTTTATTTATGTCTAGAAATCCCATTTTTTTTTTTAAATTATCAGAATACTTCCTATTAAAGAGTAAAAAAAATGTACATTTGTAATATTTTATTTTTGTAATTGTTTGTCCTAAGAACAACAAAGAAAAACAACTTTATCTTTCCAAATTATCTTTAAAAACATATAAAACTTGAAACTACATAACATAGAATGATGAAGTTTGAGGCCAAAATAGTAATAGCTTCTAAAAGTATGACTAGCATGGTGTCTCTAAAATTAGTAAACCAAAAAATTAACAATCAAAATTAAACATTCAAAACTTAATGTTCTGTTAAGTTTACTAAGTTGCCTCAAGTGAAATAAAAGCTGCTGTTAGATTTATTTCTTGACCTCCTTGTTTGATCACATTGTCTAAATGAAGGAAGGATAATCTCATTATAAGCCTCTCTTGGCTCAACCAACACCTTGCCCATGTGTTTTCATGTGCCCGTATAAATCAAGTGTTTGAAAATATGTAGGGAATCACCCACTTTTCAGCATCCGCAACTTCTTTCTCAATGAAATATCTATGGACCTTCGTATCAGCTTCACTTAGGTCAATATCGGCTTGAATTTCAAGTGTGGTGTTGGCGTGGTATATAGGAGTGGATTCTTTAGCATTCATGTGAGCCTGAGAGGCTAAATAGCTAGTTTGCCTCTCTTTCTCGAGAAATAGCTAGAGTTTCCCCTTGACATGAGGAAATATTAGAAGAGAGAGTGAGTGACGGGGGAGATGATCAATGGTCCAGCCATGAAGAGGGCCAAATAACTAGAAATGCCCCTTGACATGAGGAAATACTAGAAGAGAGAGTGAGTGAGATGACCAATGGTTCATCCATGAAGGGGGCCAACTTAATCCAAGAAGGTTGAGAGAGATGTTGGGGTGGAAGATGGTCCATAAAGAACACATTCATTTCCATAAAAGTACTTGTCACCCAATTTAGAGATTAGAGATCCCCATTAAGATATAGCTATACTGATTTATTTTAATATAGTTTTATAATTATTATGATGTTTTTGGGATTTTCCCTAGACTATTTTTATTTTTTGGTTTTTAAAAATTCAATTTTTTTTATTTTTTATTTTAATGTAGATTATTAATATTATAAAATATTACACATCTATCTATTTTGTAAATGAATTTTATTACTTTCCTATTAATAATGAAAACATATTGAATACACACTTTTATGGTTGGATAAAAAAATTAACATTTCTTCAATACAAGGATCATTAAAACAAAATATTACTATACTACACCATAAGTATTCATTTCTTGAATTTTCCAAACAAATATATAATATTTAGAAAGATATATTTTATGTTTAAAACCTAAATTTGAGTCAAATTTTTAATATTTTTATGAAGATTTATCAGAAAAATTTTAAATCAGATTTACAATACAAATATCTTATATGTAATTTTAAAAGTCTGTCTTAAAATATTAAATGTTAAGAATTTGAAATAGATATTCATATTTCTTTATATCAATGTAATGAAAATATTGTGATTTATATCATAGAAATTTATCATAAAATATTTAATAGTTCAAGATTATGTGGAAAAATGAATAATGAATGGCATCATCAAAAGAGGACAAAATGGTTTAATTATTTGGAAAGTTGTCCACACTGCTTTTCATCTTATATATTATAGAATAATCTATCTTAAAATATTAAAAGCTCCGAGTTTGAACTAGATATTCATGTTTCTTTGTATCAATGTATTGAAAATATTAAGATTTATACCATAGAAATTTATCCTAAAATATTAAATGAATAAAAAATCCTATCAAAAAAGGACAAAATGGTTCAATTATTTGGAAAGTTGTCAACTTTGTTTTTCCTCTTATATGGAATTAGTTAATATGACCAATTGGGAAAGGAGACCAAGTATAAAGCGGCCTTGATCCATGGATTGATAGAAAAGAAATGCTAACATAGATGATACATGAGTTAAGAAGCTAAGGATTTTATATGCTATAACAAAGATTGTAAATTGGGACAGGTCAACTATATGGTATCAACATTAGTTGTCCTTAATGGAGATTGTACTTGAGGAAGAGGATGCAACAACATTAAAAAAATACACACACATATTGAAAGACAATAATGTTAGAATAAGTGATGAGGATGATCAGATTGTTTGGTTTTTAATTATCCAAGTGTAAAATATGTACCAAAAATTGGATACAAAGTCCTAGTTAACCAAGGAAGAGCGGAACATCATGCTTGGTGGTGGAGTCTCATATGGAAATTAAAGTGCCCATCAAAAAAAAATCATGTAGTTGATCCTAAACAATTGGGCTCCCATGTGGGATATCTTAGAAAAGATAAATTTTGTTGGACCAGGTGCAGCTTATGTCAATAAGCAGAAGAAACAAATGCTCACATCATGATGATGTGTCCATATACAAAAGATATTTGCAAGGAAGTGGAAGGAATAATAGGTGTTAAAAATGAAGTTGAACATACTTTTAGAACTTGGTGTTCAAACAGAGAAACTAGAAGACAACTCTTTCCCTGAATATTGCTTGGGGAGTTTGGCGAGCCAAGAACTTGAAATTGTTTGAGGACAAAAGAACATTACTCCAAAAATGTGTAGTCCAGGCACTAAACATTCTAAATGCTTACACACAGGTTCAAGAAAATCAAATCTCCCATAACATAAAAGAAGAGTTAATAAATAGAGACATCCCATGAGCATATGAGGATCATTCCCAAGGATGGTTCAAACAGAGAAACTAGAAGACAACTCTCTCCCTGAGTATTGCTTGGGGAGTTTGGCTAGCCAAGAACTTGAAATTGTTTGAGGACAAAAGAACATTACTCCAAAAATGTGCAGTCCAGGCACTAAAAATTCTAAATGCTTACACACACGTTCAAGAAAATCAAATCTCCCATAACATAAAAGAAGAGGTAATAAATAAAGACATCTCATGAGCATATTACCAGGGATCATTCCCAAAAATGGAGCATGAAAAATATTATATATCTCTTCAAATGACTTCCTTCAAAGCAAAAGTTGGTCAACAGAAAAATAATTAAATCAAATCAAATCACACACGTTCAAGAAAATCAAATCTTCCATAACATAAAAGAGGTAATAAATAGAAACATCCCATGAGCATATTACCAGGGATCATTCCCAAAGATGGAGCATGAGGAATATTATATATCTCTTCAAATGACGACATTTCCTTCAAAGCAAGAGTTGGTCAAGAGAAAAATAATTATTGTGACTCTACAGCCTCTCTATGTTTTATGAGGTTAAAACTCTACTTGCACCTTTCTCACATATTTCGTTATCACACATCTACAGAAACAGAAACAAACGTTTAGAATTGGACTGGGTATCTGAATTATTTCTGAACAGTAAGATGAACACATATCTGAATATACTCATTACTCTTGGGTGCAATTTTAAACATACTGTTATAGTTTTTGTAATCACACATCTACAGAAACAAACGTTTAGAATTGGACTGGGTACCTAAATTATTTCTGAACAGTGAGATGAACACATATCTGAATATACTCTTTACTCTTAGGTGCAATTTTAAAACAAACGTTTAGGTGCAATTTTAAAACAAACGTTTAGAATTGGACTGGGTACCTGAATTATTTCTGAACAGTGAGATGAACACATATCTGAATATACTCATTACTCTTAGGTTCAATTTTAAACATACTGTTATAGTTTTTGCATAAACTGTAGTTAAAATATGCATACAAAGGATCAACAGAAAAAGGACTTTTACATTTTTAGTTATGTAGAAGTAAACATCAAACATAAGTACGTAATTTATTTGGAGAGAGTACCTTTTTATGTGCAAAAAATATGATAAAAATAAGGACATTTACAGTTTTAGTTATGTAGAAGTAAACATCAAACATAAGTACGTAATTTATTTGGAGAGAGTACCTTTTTATGTGCAAAAAAATATGATAAAGATAAATATGTTACAGTTTCTCAAGAATGTTTTCAGCATCTAAATATATATAATTTTGTTTATATTAACAAAATTACAGAATTTTTTACTTCCAATAAAAACATATTTAAGAAAGGAAACGTCCAACAAATGTCAATATATTTTTATGTTAATGCATGGAACATATTCATAATTAATATTAATTATGAGTTATCAAAACAGCAAAAAAACAACAAGTGGTCATTTTTCACAAAACTAGGTTTGAAATACAGTTCTTCCCATACAAAAAGATTTAAACTTTGTTTGAAAAATAAGTTCAGATGAGACTAACTGCCAAGCTGGGAACATGAGACTAACTGCCACGCTGGGAACATAGGACTAATTGCCCACTCAAAATGATGTTACTGGTTTGGAAGTTTACTAATACTTGCTTGGTTTTGACGTAATGGTAAATCTTAATATGATATTAGAGCTTTGGTTCAGATTTAATTCCCTCTAATTAAGTCAAAGAAGTGTTGAACTAACCACCCCACCTCTAACAGCCCACTCAACCACCCCACCTCTAACAGCCCACTCAAGATAATATTGATGGTTTGAAATTTTAGTAACACTTGAAATTTTTGGTAAACCTTAACATTTAACTCTATTTGAGAAATAATCCAAGCGAAACTGTGGCGAAATAGATATTAAAAGTACACTCATTTGAAAAATAACTTTATTCCCTTACCTTTGCTTCATAGTAGCTTTGTTTCTACGTATTCTTTGCAAATCTTCTTTGTCATTCCCTGCAAATGATTAACGGTCTTGAAGATTAAGGACAAAAGGGTACTATCTAAAATTGAAGTAATCGAATAGTATCATAGAATGTAAGTTCTCTTTTACCTACCTTTGATATGCTGCCACTTAACGATCCAGACACGGAACACGTCTCTCTACTGAAACAACTATACAACCATAGGTTTACTTTTACATTATCAAATCTCAATTAGGCAATGAGCACGAAAAACCACTAAACACTGCACAAGCATAGCTCTGCGACTGTAGATGTCCAAATCCCAATCAGGCAATGAGCACAAAGAAACCACTGAATCATAGCTCTGTTTCAGGTACGTATTGTGGTTGAAGCTTGTTTTCTGCAGATTTCATTTTGCTTTCAGGCCCATACGAAACCCTTAATTTCCACATACTCGTAATTTCCGGCTTGAGTTCCTTCTCTGTTCAACGGCAATTTTCCGCGCTGATTGACGGCCTTTCAGCATCTTCGACTTGTGAAATAGCAAATTCATAACACCTGAAGTCGAGAAGACGCGCTTAAACCCTACTCGATCAACTTAGCAACACTATTAAAAAACTGCCACTCGGTGTCCTCTCCCGCTCGATTCCGCTGAATGCAAGTCTTCTACTCAGAAGAACTCAGCACCGATTGTCTATGAAATATTAGCGGATACAAAAACAGACGCGCCCTTCGTCTCTCGGATACAAAAACAGACGCGCCCTTCCTCTTTGCTTTCAAGAAATAGACTTCGGGCCACCACTTCCCTAATGTTAAAGCAGCTAGTAAGAACGGCCGTTTAATGGAGGCCGAAATTTCAGGAAGAAGAGCAGGAAACGGATCTCGAGATCTCAGAAGCAATAATTAAGAATACCTGTCGTGTTGAAACCCTGTTGAACTAGATTAGAAGAAACGAAACGAAAATTTTCCATATGATTTATGAGCGTAATAACACATAGTCAAGATCAAGGCGACCCTTAACGCATCGCGTATAACAGCCAAGATAGGGGTTTTCTATTATGCTCCTGCTTTAGACTTTCTGCCATCTTAAAAGTTCGTTTAGCTATCGTGTGCCTATTTCCAGGACGGTTTTCTTTGTTATCAAATCAAAAAACAATTAGTGCTTTCAAACAACCTCCAATTTTAGAAAATTCCTCTCCAATATCCAACAGCAAATGGCATGGCTGCTTTTACTGATATCCAAGTGATGACCACACGGTCACGATTGCAAACGATCGCGTTTTACTGCTAAAAACACTCTTTCGATACATGGACTTCTTAGTACCCTATTGACATCCCCACATGCATGTACCACAGCATATATAAATGGGGAGCCAAAGTTCGTATTAAACGTACCGTTCATTTCCTGTTTAGAGTTTCTGCCCACCTGGCTATTCCAGCGAAAGTTTGAACGAAACCTAACAGGGTTGTTCTGAAGTCCAAGTGACCCCGTACGCTCACGATTGCAAATGGGTGCCCGTTTCACGGAAAAAATACTCTTTCGAGGCGCCATGGCCTTCTCAGCACCCTAATCACATCCCCAAACACACTTAATGCAGGTGTTCCTAAAGGACGAGGTAAAGGAACGTACTTGTTCAGCCGCGCCGGCCCGCCAGGGCAAAGTTTGTACGGCTGATGTGATTTTCTCACTTTATTTTATATCAGTGGCCACTGGTCACTGGCCATATTTCGGTTGTTCAGAGTTTCCTTGGCGCCAACAGTCAAAGACATAAATTCGTTTTTCAAATGGTCGCTTCATATGTATTCGTTCTCTTTCTATCTTTTCACAACTGTACGAAATTGGCCACCGCTTCCGAACCCTACTACCGCCTCGTCCCTGTGGGCGAGCACTAAAATGCAGAATGAAAGCACAAGCAATCATAAGGTATAGCAGATCTAGTTTCCTTACGAACCCGGACAACCAGCCCCAAACTCTGCACGTAATACGGTTTAAACATATGATAAAACTATTTAGTCCATCTAAATAAGAAGATTTTAGAAAGGATATTTTCGAGGAATGTTAATAATAATATTGAAAATAATAAAATTTAATTGTCAATGTCATTGTTATGGTAACTACTAGCACAGCCGTGAGTACTCACAGCTGGTGAACGCCGAAAGGCTTAACGTTGGCCGGCATTTAAAACGCAGGCAAAACCTGGCATGGAATTGAAAAGCCGAAGCGGAATCGTGGGTAGAGGAAGCGGAATCGTGGGTAGAGGAAGCCATAAGCATCCGCCCTGGTTAAAAAATGACGGCGCACTACAAAACGTTTTAATTTGCATCCAATTCCACACCAATGAAACGGCAGCAGTTCACATCTACGCGGCCATAAGCATTTGTCCAGTTTATTAATCACTGTTGTTATTTTTTAATATTTCTTAATCATTTTTTAATTTTATTTAGTAATTGTGAAAAAGTAATCACATAAACGGACATCTTTATAACTGAGCGGAAGTTAATTTATCAAAATCTCATCCATTGATTAGAGAGGACGACGAAGAATATGCCAGCATCTTCAATTGCCAACCCTAGGATTGAAATTTATGATTAAAAGGTGATTAATTCTGCCCATTGTCAATAGGTATACGCCTTTCCGCGTAACTTGTCTTCACGATCTCATTGCAATAAAATTTTAAATTATTTTTAATTGTTTAAGAGGTTGTTTTATAATGATATTGTTATGTAAAGTAATATCTAAAATTACTTTTGATTGGTTAAGAATTTGTTTTTCTTGAACATAAGGAAATAGATTAATGGTATGCTTTGCTTGGATACACTTGCATAAGACGGATTCCCTCTAACTACATCTTCAATATTTTTTACTATAGTTGAGAGGGGATCTTTAACTATTGAATTTTCATCTCAACATGGATCTTTTGCTATTTAATTTTCATCTAAACATGGTTCTTTCTCTTCCTCATTGTAATTGTTTAAGAGGTTGCTTTATAATGATATTGTTACTTGAAGTAATATCTAAAATTACTTTTGATTGGTTAAGAATTTGTTTTTCTTGAACTTAAGGAAATAGATTAATGGTATGCTTTGCTTGGATACACTTGCATAAGATGGATTCCCTCTAACTACATCTTCCATTTTTTTTACTATGGTTGAGAGGGGATCTTTAACTATTGAATCTTCATCTCAACATGAATCTTTTGCTATTTAATTTTCATCTAAACATGGTCCTTTCTCTTCCTCATTGAACCTCTTGTCGACCTCCTAGGATTCCTCATCGAAGGTTTTTCTAAAGGCATCCTCCTCATCCAAGGTTTTTCTAAAGGCATCCTCAACCTCTTTTTCATTATTTGCATCCGATATTTCAACGTTGTTAGTAATCGAATCTAGAGAGAGTTGCCTTCTTTTTCACATTTTCCATGTTTGCATGGCCTATTTTGTTTGTGTATGTTACTCTCATTTTAGATGATCTTATGGAAGGGATTGCCACTTTTTGCAATGCTTAGAGAAGTGGTCATATTCATGGCATGTCTTGTAGTTAAATAAGCATTGCTCATAGTCTAGATCTTGGACATGACACTGGAAATCTAGATTCAATCGTATAGCTTCCTGTAATCCTTTTTTTGGGTCTACCTCTACTAAAATTCATGTGTGTGTGTGTGTGTGTGTGTGTGTTGCATCTTTGTCAATAAACTTACCGATGCTATTTCCATTAAATAGAAATGCCAAGCCATCTAAGAATATAAGTGACAATTGAAGGAATCAAACTCATATTATGATTGTTTTGGGTAGATTGTTTTTTGGATTGAACTTTTGTAACCAATGGTTCAAATATAACCCTTTGAGACCTGGGAAATAAGGCCCACTTCTGAAAATCAAATCATTATGCTCCTTTACACATGAAACAAAAATATATGTATCATATACCGTAATGGAAAAGGTTAATATAGCCCTCCACTAAATGGATACAATGTTATGCTATCCAAAGTTAAAGAACCTTATAACTTTGTCATTGCCCCATGAACTTTCTCATTAGGGATTTCTCTACAAACACAAGGGATTTTTTTCAATTGGAAGGGTTTGTGATTTTTATATCGAGGATCTTTGCGAACTACGTCACAAAGAACTCATTCTCTGGCTAGGCCTTTCTTCTTTAGTTGAAGTCTTTCATGATAAGTAGTTAGAAATTTGCGACCTCCTTTTTAAAACTAGGGCCATGGGTTCTCCCATTTCAACCATAAAGGTAGGTTTATGCCACTAAATCAACCCTACAAACAAAAGAGATGGAATCAAAGGAATAAACATAAGCATATGTAAGGTAATTCACTTTAGATCCACTTTTCCCTTAATAGGAAATGCATGTTAGTTAACAATATCAACTATTATTAAGAAACCTCACTCCATTGTTTTAATAGTCGTGTTCATTGAATTAAGTTTCCATAGGTCACTAAATGTAAAGAGATTGCATGTGTTAAACATTTATTTTCCTTCCACTAGAAATATATGGTGAGCGCTAAGCACATCTAGGAGTTTTCACTCATCTCAAGATGATTGAGTTTGTGCCATCAAATGAGGTTCCTTTGTCACATCCAACAACGCAACTCAAATACCTTAAAATAAGTGCAAACTATGATGGGTTCTTCGTACTCAAAAAAGAGACCACTGCATCCACAAGAAGGAATAAATTATGTTATAAATTGTTACATGCATTAATTATTACTCTTGCAAATATTTTTTCCATAAATTATGTATAAGTAAAGGAGATAAAAAAAATCCATTGCCTATTTTTTGAAACCATTTATTTATTGTCTAACAAATTAAATCCCAAATCTATGGAAATAAAGGAAACAGAGTTAATAAATAGGTTTTATCTTTCATTGAATGACCATAGCTCCATCATGTGAAGGTTGGAATCACTCTTAGATTCATGGATAGGGTTTATTCCCTAGAAACTCTAAAGTTGTTGTTGTCATGGCCAAGCCTAGCATCCCCTCTAGAACCCTATATATCCTAAACAACCCTCCTTATACTTGATTAGGTCGTACTACAATGGAAAACATGAAGGTTGTGACACCCTCCACTAGACACAACTATGAAACCAATGCAAAGATGAAACTTGATGTTGCCTCTATAGAAATGAGTTCGTTTCAAATGAAGAGTCGACATTTGTCACTAGGTTGTCACAACATCCATTCAAATATGTGTTAACAACGAACCTACAAGAAAACATCTCACCTCTCCATTGACCTATACAAATGGTAAATGAGGCTCCCCCATCCTTAAACCTTGTAGACTCTGACACTCGATTCCAAAGAAAGATCTTATATAATAATGGGTTAATCTACAAATTCAACACGCTTTGGTCCAATTTATCAAACTTACATCAATGGATCTCTACAACTTGGAAAATAAAGTTCCAACTAGAAACATTCATTTACCCCTATGCAAAGGGTCTTTTCATTATAGAGTTAATTTAAATTAAGTTATTGATAGGGACCATGTCCTTGATACTACCCCTTGATTAGGGATAAACCTAGCTTTTACACAAAGCCATGGTTCCAAAAATTTAATCAATCTTTGGAGTCTCTTTCTTCTACTCCACTCTAGGTAAGGCTTCCAAATCTCATCCTTCAATTATGGGGCTTTGACTCCTTGATAGATATAGGGATGCACTTGGTGAATTTCACTTCTAGAGTGATGAAACATAACAAAGACATATCACCACATATGCTTACATATGTGTTGACATGGATTTCTTTAAAATTTTATTGAGAAATATCGAACTTGTGGACAAAGACTACACATGGATGCGATTCAATTATGAGCACTTCACATTTTATTTTTCATGCCACACAAATTACAATAATATTTTCACTTTCCCCAACAAGGAGCCTCAAACAAGAACCACATGGTGAAAGAGCATGATGGCACAACGTCACCTCATCACTAAAGAAGAACTGTTACAAGTTCGACAAGTGGAAGCACTAGTCCCTCTAGAAACTCAACCTAGCCCACAAAATCCTTTGCTAGGAAAAAAGAAATATCCTTTAACCACATCCTGAATGTTGTAAAATATCCCCCTATTAGAGTAAATGTGCATGCCTCACTAAAGACTCGACATCAAGCGAAGGTAGAGAAAATCCCAGGGCCCAAGCCCAAACTGTAGAACTAGTTGGGTGAATGTTGCAAAATCAAATGAATCTCAATCCTCCTTGCATGAGGAGGAGGCCAAAGAAATAATGAAAATAAGATTAATTGGAATATAAGGAGGGGAGTGCAACATAGTTAAAGGGAGGGAGACTACAACAACTGTTAACACCCTTCCCAGCCTTGCAAGAAGAATATATAGAATTTTCAAAAAGAAAAAAAAAATCAAATAATATCAATGAACATTGACATACATTACTTAGCATATTTGCAATTTATTTTAATATCTAATATGTCTTACTTCTACAAATTATTTTTTTATAAATATTTAAGGATTTATCCAAAACAAAAACTATAAGAAGAAAATAAATGCTCATCACATGGCACTCTCTACCCTCATTCACAAGGATAAAAACCCATTTAGTGAAAAACCTCCCAATTTTTTGTGATATTATCTAATTTACAACCTAGCGTATCAATGAAGTCACAATATTTTAAATATCAATACAATAAAATATTTCTATTAAATAATCATAATAATAAATTAAATTGTATCATATTCAAATTTTATATTTAATATGACATAATTTAAACTGAATTAAATCACTTTTATGATAATAATGAATATAATTTAAGCTCGACTTATGCCAATTAAGTTAGAAATCCTACTCTAAGGCCTAATTTTATCTCAATTATATAGCTTTAATACCCAAAACATCCTATATCTTAGTAACAATGATGATACATGATGTTAAATATTCTCCTAGGGCCTAAATTTTGCTAATATATTTGTGATTTTTTAGAGTTTTAACACCCAAAACATCGTATCAGGATAACATTGATGATACATTATGTTAAATATCCTCTTAAGCCCTAAGTTTTTCTATTATATATTTATGATCTTTTTTTGCTAATATATTTGTGAGTTTTTAGAGTTTTAACACCCAAAACATCGTACCAGGATAACATCGATGATACATGATGTTAAATATTCTCTAAAGGCCTAAATTATATATTTATGATCTCTTATTGATTTGAATGTTGATTTGAATGTTTGTAATGGTAGGTGATTTAGATTCCAAGAGATACGAGGAGCATGGTAAGAAAGACTTGAAGGGATCCCATAACCTCCCTAGGTTATGAGTAGAAGCTAAAAGCGTTGGTTGGTGCACTCAAATTGATAAGTAAGCACACATGAAAATGGAATTGGATAGAAAGTGTAAACTATAAAGAAAGCAAACATGTGAAAGCACAATTGGGTTATGACTAGAAGCTAAAAGCGTTGGTTGTTGCACTCAAATTAATAAGTAAGTACACATGAAAATGGAATTGGATAGAAAGTGTATACTATAAAGAAAGCAAACCCGTGAAAGCATAATTGTACAAATTGCTAGGGACAAAACATATTCGAAAACAAAGTACTTTATTGACAAAATGAAGAAAACAAGCAAACGGACTTTTATTAATGTGTGTGCAATAATAAAGTATATGTCTATCTCATTTCTTTTGTTTTTAAGAAATTTCAATTTGTTTATTTATAATCTCATAGATATTGAGCTAGTAGTATTGTTACCCACTTGGAGTAACATGTGAAGTGGTTGTGATGTTGTTGGTAAAAGATTAGATAGGTTCTTCTTATTGAAAGATTTGGTTTACTCCTTGTCAAAGTATTGCTCCTGGAAAATCAATTCTATGCTTTTGGATCATAACTTGATAGTGCTTCAATTGTTTAATGAAGATGAAATTGTTTGTTATCCTTTTAAGTTCAATTTGGTTTGGTTGGAGGATTTGGATTTTACTCAGTTGGTTAAGGACCATTCATTCTCTTTTGCATCTGATGAAGGTGATTCTATTATGTCTTCTTTGGTTAAGAAGTTAAGTGCCTTAAAATCTAAAGTGATAGGTTGGGAGAGAGATAAAAAAAGGCATTTAAGACTGGATCTGTTGAATATTGAAAAACAACATGATGTTTTTTATGATCATCATAAATCGAGATTATTTTCAGACCGTGATTTTCAACATGTGAAAAAGTTGGAAGAAACAAAGGTTCAAATTCTTTCTATAGAAGAAGAAACTTGGAGGCTTAAGAGCAGGGTGCTCGGGCTTTCTAGTGGAGATAAGAATACCAAATTTTTTCACAAGTTTGCAGGCTACTGAAGATGTCTAATTGCAATATGGGATCTGTCTGATGATGAGGGTCTTGGTATTTCTGGTCAGAGGGAGCTAGAAAAAGTAGTTGTTTCTTATTTTTAAAACTTGTTCAAAGACTCAAAGGAGGCTAATATTCTAGATCAACTCAAAGTCTTGGAAGTTTTTCCTTCTCTGTTTTATATTGAGGAAGATGGAAAAATTGGAGGATCGATCAGTCCCAATGAGATCAAGTCCATTTTGGAAAGTTTTGCAAAAGTAAAAAGTTTAGGTACGGATGGTTGGACCGTAGACTTTTTCTTAGCTTTGTTTGATTTTATAGGGCAAGACTTACTGAAGGCGGTTGAGGAATCTAGATTATCATGAAATATTATTGGGGATGTCAAAGCTACTTTTGTGGCTCTTATTCCTAAGAAGGATAAACTTGCTAGTTTTCATGACTTTCTCCCTATTGCTCTGTGTAAACGTATTTTTAAGATCATTTAAAAAATCATAGCTGTAATATTGAGCTCGATGTTGTCTTAAGTGCTTTCCAAAGAGAAATTCAATTTTCTACAGGGAAGGAAGATTTGTGATGCTATTGGAGTCACACAGGAGAGAATCCATAGAATTAAATCCAAAAATAGTAAGTTCTTGCTTCTCAAATTGGATTTGCATAAATCATATGACTGAGTAAATTAGGATTTACTCAAGTTTCTTCTGTTTCAAATTGGTTTAAATATCCAAGTGATAAATTGGATAATGGCTTGTGTAAGCTCAACTTCCTTTGCAGTGTTGATTAATGGTGGTCCAACAAAGTTTTTTAGGTGTTCAAGAGGTCTGAGACATGGTTTCCCTCTGTCGCATTTTTTATTTATTTTATTAATGGATGGTTTAAGAAGATTATTTGAGAAGGAAAAATATTTAGGAAAGATTATGGGTGTGAAGGTTTCGGTTCGAGTTATAATTACCCATTTACCGTTTGTTGATGATGTCATGTTGTTTGGACGTGGGTCGATTTCAAAGTGGAGGGATTTCCATATAATTTTATGCCTTTTTTAAAAAGCTACAAGGTTAATGATAAATATGGATAAGTCTTCTCTCCTCTCTCATGCGGTGGATGATGAGATGTAGTATCAAATCATAAATTGGTTCAATATCCATGTGATTGGTCTGGAGTTAGGGTTTAAAAATCTAGGTTTCTTTTTGAAACCTAATTGTTATGCAACTTTTGATTGGATTTGGTCAATTCAAAAAGTCGAGAAAAAGATTGGCCTTTGGTGCGATAGACGGATCTTATTAGGAGGACGACTTATCTTGTAAAGGTTGTTTTGGAAGGTTTACCTATCTATTGGCTTTCGGTCACTAGAATTTCTCAGGCAATACTTGATAAAATCCGTAGAATATTTGTTAGTTTTTTGTGGACATGCAAGAAATACAAAGAGAGTGTGCATCTAGTGGCTTGGAACAAATTGGTGTGTCCCAAATCAGATGGAGGTTGCGGCTTAAGGAATTTGAATGTTTTTGGTACTACCTTTGAATCAAAATGTCTTTGGAGGTGTCTATTTTCAAATTCTGTTAAGGTCATAACCCGCACATAGTTAGATCAATGTATTCAGATGTAATAAATGTCAATATTAATAAGGCCTTTCAATAAAATAGAATAAGGCGGATGTAAGAAGACCTAATAGAAGCTTCCTCTTCTAGAAGGATCTTCCTCTAGATGCTTCTCTTAATAGACATATTTAGTATAAATAAGGG
>ML778596.1:694004-722889 GCA_009831015.1 Picea engelmannii | reverse complement strand
TAGTCGACCTCATGAGGGAAGGTGAGGGGTTTTCTAATCTAATGGTTGAGATTAGATTAGATGGGTGGCTGAGATTTGGTGTCTCTTCACTCACCCTCACTTTAGTCATAAAGTTATCTTTTAATTTGCATCTCACAAATTAAATAACTAGGACCCATATTAGGCACTTTCTCCCCCTTAGGCGCTTAGGGAAGAGAAACACTTGCCTTGGTACTTTATTTTAATTAAAAATTTAACACTCCCTCATACTGAGGAAAGTGTTACTCACCACTCCAAGCTTGTCCCTGAAAAATACAAACTTGCCTCTACCCAATGCCTTGGTGAGTATGTCTGCAACCTGCTCTTCTGTAGATATGTACTGTAGCTCCACAACTCCTCTCTGAACATAATCACGGATGATGTGATACCAAATCTGGATATGCTTAGACCGGTCATGAAAAAATGGATTCTCCGAGAGTTTGATGAAACTCTGATTATCACAGTAAATCATGGTAGGCCTCAACTGCACACCGAACAATCCCACCAGCATCTTGCGAAGCCAAAGGGCCTCACAACTAGCCTGACTAACTGCCATATACTCAGCCTCTGCCAAACGCAAAGCCACTGACTTCTGCTTCCGACTGAACCAAGACACAACTGTTGATCCCAATCTGAAGCAGCACCTTGAAGCGCGTTTCCTGTCACTGACACATCTTGCCCAATCTGAGTCTATATAGCCAACCAGACAAACTCCATCTCCTCTATGATAGTTCAAACCATAATCTACCATACCACAAAGATACCTGAGCACATGTTTTGCTGCCACCCAATGCACTCTCCTAAGCTCCACCATGAACTGACTAAGATTGTTGACAACAAAATAAATATCTAGCCTGGTATTGACCAAATACATCAATGACCCGATCAACTGACGATACAAAGTGGAATCCACCAACTGTGACTCAGAAGCATGAAGCTTCTTCCATTTGATAATCATGGGAGTGGTTATGGGCTTGCTATCTCCCATCTGAAATCTGCTCAGAATATCACACACATACTTCCCCTGTCCCAGAAAGATGTGTCCAGGCTCCTACCAAACCTCCAATCCCAAGAAGTAATACATCAGTCTGATATTAGTCATCTTGAACTTTGAAGCAAGGCTCTCCTTGCAACTGCTGATGAGTCTCTCTACCCCTGTAATAAAAATATCATCCACATAAAGCAGAAGAATGAGAGGATCCTCTCCAACCACAATGAAGTATAGGGTGGGATCCACCTCACTCTTCTCAAAACCCAACTGCTGCAAATAGGCATCTATCCTCGAATACCAAGATCTTGGAGCTTGTTTCAGCCCATACAATGCCTTCTTCAGTCTACAAAGATGAGACTCTCTCCCATGCACCTCAAAGCCCAATGGCTTCTCAATATACACCTCCTCCTCTATAAGACCATTCAGAAATGCGGTCTTCACATCCATCTGGTGGATCTTCCAACCCATCTCTACTGCAATGGAGATCACTACCCTGATCGAAGTGTATCTAGCAACCGACTCAAAGGTCTCATCATAGTCAACTCCCTCAACTTGTGAAAACCCCCGAGCCACAAAGCGAGCTTTGTACTTCTCAATACTGCCATCCGCAGCATGATTTAGCTTGTATAGCCATCTGGAAGTCACCACTGACTTCCCGTCAAGTCTAGGAACAACTTCCCAGACATTGTTCTTCATGATGGAATTGTACTCTTCCATCATGGAATCTCTCCATACCTGTCTACTAGAGGCCTCCTCAAAAGTGGAAGGCTCAGACTCTCGAATATTGCTTACCATCGCGATCTAGCTGCAAAACCTCTCGAGAGGTTTACTCTCCCTCACTGCCTGTCTAGGATTCCCCACTGAACCCTGTGCCTCCCTCAAAGTGTCCTGAAGCCACTTGGGCTTCCTCCTCTATGAATTAGTGTCATGTGGAGGGGACTCTCCCTGCTCAACCCCATCTGTTGAAGACAATGATCATGTAGTAGACCCTGAAGTACCTGATCCTGAAACCTGTGGACCGGTAGCCTGCGAACCTAAACTCTGTGGCCCTATCACCTGTGAACCTGTCGTCACTAAAGTTGATGGACCTGAAATCTATGTCACTGTAGTCTGTTGCGGGCTCACCTGGATCTGAGGTGAAGACTGCTCACCTCTCTCTATCCCTCTAGACTTCCTAAAGGCTCTGTCCTCCTCAAATCTAACATCCCTCCTCAAGACAGTCTTTCTCAAGGAAGGAAGGTAAATACGAAAAGCCTTTGAAGTCTCACTGTACCCAACAAAGATCCCTCTCTCTGCCATGGGCTCCAGCTTTGTCCTCTTCTTAGAAGGGACATATGAGTAAGTGATGCACCCAAAAATCCGAAAGTGCCCCAGCTTAGGCTTCTTCCCAGAGAAAGCCTCCTCGGGAGTCATGCTCCCCATAGCCTTGTGAGGACTCCTGTTCTGCAGATAAACTGCAGTGTAGCATGCCTCAACCCATAGAAATAGTGGCAGCCCCTGATCATGTATCATGGCTCTCGCAGCCCCAACAATGGCCCTGTTCTTCCTCTCTGCAACCCTATTCTGTTGCGGGTTGTAAGGAACAATCAACTCCCTCCTGATGCCCTCTCCTGCACAAAACTCCATGAACTCCTTGGAGGTATACTCACCCTCATTGTCTGATCTCAGGACTCTAATTTTCTTCCCTGTCTGGTTCTCCACAAGAGCTTTGAACTCTTGGAACCGTCTGAAGACTTGTCCTTTGGTCTTCATGAAGAAAATCCAGGACTTCCGAGAGAAGTCATCAATGAATACAACATAGTATAGGGATCTATTCAACGATGCCGAAGACATCGGGCCACATACATTTGAATGTATAAGATCAAGTATCTCTACTGCTCTACTGTCACTGCTCGAAAAAGCAGTCTTGGTGTACTTTCCCAAGGTACACCCATTGCACAACTCATGGTGCTCTAAACTGAAATCTGGAACTCCCGTCACCATCTCCCTCAGAACTCGCAAAGCCCCATGGTGAAAATGTGCCATCCTCCTGTGCCATATCTCACATAGGTCATTGTTCCTGCTGGTAGAATGAATCAATGCTCTCACTGGCTGGAACAAAAACTTGTACAACCTCTCATGTCTAGTACCTATCACTTTGGCCAAAGTGATGCTAGACCCTCTGGGGAAAAGGAGCACCTGCCCATCACAGAACAAGATCTCATAGCCCTTCTCCTCAATAGTAGAAACTGATACTAAGTTCTTCTTCAAGCCCGGAACATAAATAACCTCTGTCAAATTCATGGGAGGCAAAGACTCCCTCCGAAATGATACGGTCCCACAACCAGCCCCCTTGACCTCTCGGTCATCTCCAAGCACTACCTCTACATCTCCACACTGAGTAAGATCTGTCAAGTGCTCACGAACTGTTGTCATATGGTGAGAGGCACCACTGTTAATATACCAAGTATCGGGAGTAGTGGTCCTCGAGGAAAGACACACAATCAATGAAAATTCCTTGTCAAACTTGGTGGAAAACTCTTCCACCTTTCCTGAAGATGTTGTTTGTTTCTTCTTCTTGTTTGGACATTGTCCTGCATAGTGCCCAAACTTATGGCAAGCAAAGAACTCGACTTTGCTCATGTATTTCTTCCCTTCACCCTTGGGCTTTTGTCCTCCCTTTGGACCCTTTCTGAACTTCTTATTGCTAGTGGTAGCAAGAGCCACATTCTCCTCCTCATGACCAGTAGATGAACTGCCATGTACATAACCTCTCCCGGTCTCCTCCTGTACAAAGTCATCCCAAAGACGTTCCCAACCGGGAAGCTTCTCCCTAGCAACAATTCCCTCCAAAAAAACAACCCATTGTTTGGAGACTCCATTCAATGTTGTTCTCACAAGATCACTGTCAGCTATGGATTCCCCCACAACTCCAAGTTCATCCCTCACCTGTTTCAATTTAGTAAGGTATGTGACCACATTTTCAGCCTTGGTCATTTTTATGCTCTTCAGTTTTTCCCTCAAAACCGTCTTCCGGTTCTCATTTATACTCTGGTACAATTTAGTCAAAGACTCCCACATCTCATAGGCATGTGTCTTCCCCATCAAGTGAGGAATAAAATGATCCTGGATGGCATCAAGAATAAATCTCTTAGCCTTGATACTCTTCTTAGTATAGGCTACAAGAAGAGTAACATCAGTAGGTACCACAACAGGATGAGTAGTGGTATTCTCCACAATGTCCCACAACTTGTTCTCTTGCAAAAGCAAGATCATCCTCTCCTTCCAAGCACCAAAATTTGCTACCCCATCAAGTCTGTCCTCAACTCTTAGACTAGTAGCCATGACCCTTTTTCTGCCGAAAATCTCAAATTCAAATTTTTTTCCCTGTGAAGTGACTGATGTCCCAACTTTCTATCTGCTGAAATCTCTGCTTCTCTTCAACTCAGCTCTGATACCATGTTAAAATTTCAGACCCGAACCCAGTTTCAGTCTCGCTGATTCTTCAGCCAAAGTTAAATGCCCAAACCCAGTTTCAACACTGTTTCAACACAGTTTCAGCATATAAAAAACTTAGTAGAAAATAAACTTCAGAACTGAAACATGAGGATTCTGAACATCGTTTTCAATGTAGAAATAAAATTTCAATAGTATGCAAAACTTAGAAAATTTAGACACAAGAATTTTCGGTCTAACGTCGACCCTGGAAAAACCCACAAGGGGAAAACCAGTGAGAGAGGGCTTTTTATTATTATTGAGCTTCTGAGAAATTTCTTTTTCAGCATATTCATCTTCAAAAATTTACACAAACTTATCTGGACATTCCTGTAGATTTGCTCTTCGATTTCTGAACCAGAAATCCATACAACTGTACGGTTGTCCCAACAATTAATGTTGTAGGAACTGTCTTGAAATTTGTGCCCAACATTCTGCCAAGACTGTATGGAAAACCCAGCAGGAAAAAATGCCTTGAAAAATGTGCCAACACCTTGAAAAACGCACCTAGAATTTTTTGTGGTACGACCCTCGATTTCTGTGCAGGTCTGTACGGACTATACAAACTTTTCTCACCCAAAAAAGTGTGCCGAGCTCCTTCCTCGATTTCTATGCCAATTAAATGTTGTACGAAAGCCTTGAAAAGCATGCCAATACTCTCAGAAAACACAACTGCTATCCACCTCGATTTCTATGCACATTTATTGATGTACGACCTTCAAAAATCCATATGGCAAGACCTGTTCTTCCTTGTTTCCTACTGACTCGAAATTCATGTTGCTCTTTGCCTTGGGATGCATGCTCTCCTTCAACAAATGTTGTCTCTCTTCTCAAGCTTGACCTCTCCCATCTCTCTCTTGATCTCTCAACAAGAAATGAATGAACTACCCAATAATTGGTGTGCCCTCTTGCCCTAGTCGACCTCATGAGGGAAGGTGAGGGGTTTTCTAATCTAACGGTTGAGATTAGATTAGATGGGTGGCTGAGATTTGGTGTCTCTTCACTCAACCTCACTTTAGTCATAAAGTTATCTTTTAATTTGCATCTCACAAATTAAATGACTAGGACCCACATTAGGCACTTTCTCCCCCTTAGGCGCTTAGGGAAGAGAAACATTTGCCTTGGTACTTTATTTTAATTAAAAATTTAACAAATTTATCCTATTGGTAGGATGGAACAAGTGAAAGTGAACATTGATAGGGTAAATACTAAACAAGACATTGAATTGATTGAAATTGTGGATGACTCAGACCCCTATCTAGCTCTACTTGTCATTGTTCGGGCATTCAATGACAATGTCGTACTAAATATAAAGCAATGACAAATGTCCTTTGAGATAGAAACCTTGCGAGTTATTGTACCATTATATCCAAATGATAGAAACATATACGATGATCTTGTTAATGAATATGTGTAGAGGTTGATCATAGAAAACATATACAACATCAAAACACACAAGGAAGACTATGTGAATATGATAGCCAATGGCGAACTGAGCTGGAGAAGTGCATTCCTATGACACAGATTTGAAGGATGCAATGGCAAGATGGAAAAATAATTTGTATGATGTATCAACCAGAATATGTGCATGAATCACTGAAACAGTGCATTGGATAGGATCAAAGTTATGCAACCTGACGAGGCTTGACAGGATCAAAGTTGTGCGACATATTAATTTGAATTAATGAGTCGACACAAAGGCACCAAAGATCCTTAGTAGCATATTTTTTTTTTTTTTCTGTGAAAGGTGATGGAAATTCCAAAAATATTATTAGTGCACAATGGGTTCATAGGTTTGTCCATACCATGGATAGGGTACCTAGAAGATGGTACATCTAAGAAGAAATGAGAAGACAAACAAGGGATTGGCATAAAGTGACTAGTAAATTCCTCACAATGTTCATGTTTATGTGAGAGGTCCTTGTGTAGAGGGAGGTTTTGTTAAGAATGAAGGATTTCATCTTCCATTGGTATCCCAAAGACACCATGCAAAAATTTGTCTACGCTTACCATAAACTGATGGAAAAAATAAAGCAACGAGATAACCTATGCATTGAAAAATTAGGGTCGTTCATACTTGGGGACATTGGAACGTTTTGCGTAGTAAAAGTAGAAAAATTCAGGGAGGCCATTGAATGGGTTGATAAATAAAGTTTGATTGAAGAAGAACCACAACCCACGGGGGTCAGATGCACATTGACAAAAGGAATCATGCAAAAGCAAAGTGTTTAGTGAATATGCATTGCACAGGGTTAGAGTAGGACATAAGAGTAGATTACTCAAAAAATATGTAATAATTAGGTATATTAGATAGGTCAGGACAATAAGGTGGGACGAGATAGGTTGGAACCAAAAATTAATTTAGAATATTCAAATGAGATTAGGGTTTAAAGGCCCGAGTACAAAACAAAGGATGGAACAAATGGAAATGACAGGTGGCTACTAGGATGCATGTAGTTGAGAGGTAGGTGGATACCTCTTGAAAAAATTATGACAACATGGGGAACTAGAATCCATTATGGAAATAGTTCCCCATGATCCACTAATAGTTATGGTATTGTAGCCTACTATCGACTGGCATTAACGATGAACACATGCTTCGATAGACAATGAAACAATTAAGTATCATGGGGGGGAAGTCACCAGGGATGATTTTAGGGGCTAAATTTCGCTCATGGGCTAATTTTCCATGGTTTTTCCCCAAAAAAGATTTGCTATTCTAAAAATGATTTGCCCAAATTCTATAGGATAAAATTATTTTAACTTTGATATCGTCAAAATTTTATACAAACTATATAAAATCCTTAGATGTTTTTACAAAAATATCGCCAAACATTTATAGTTGGAGTATGAAGGATTAGTAAGATTCGCCAAGGTTTCTAGATTTTAAAATAAATTTCCATCCTTAAAATCATCCCTGGAAGTCACCCACCAAGTATTTAATGATCGTATGCACCATTTCGATTCATTATTTTTCATAGAGAGAGTAGCGTGAAAAGAAACTAGTAGAGTGTAGAGTAGAGAGTCGAGTCCAGAGCAACCATAATGCCAAGAGAATTACAATTTTAAGTGAGTTAGGGCCAGACAACAAGAACCATTAGTGATTGTACCCATGCAAGTGAGGCATAAATGAAAGATAAGTATCAAGTGTTACCCTCCTTACCATCGATAGAACGACATGAAGACATGACAACAATTGCCAGCCTCCTGCAAGAGATTTTATTTTCTGACCCTGAGCAAGAGAATTTGTTAGACATTATGATTGACATAGTGGAGAAGGACCAACAACAGTACTACAAAATCCTATATGCATAGACAAGGGAAACCCTAGTGGTAGAAGCGGGTGTGCGGGTCAATCCAACCATTGATATTATCACACTAGACGATGTCGAAGATTTTTGCAAAAATGTGAAGGACCTGGCACATTTTTTTTATTAGGTCTATGGTGTTGGGTATGTGCTATATTCTTTTCAAAATTGATCTCATGTACTATACACTGATGTGGTAGAAAGTGGGTCTGGGAGGGTTGTGGGGGTTTGGTGGCAGGAGCCCCTGAGAAAAAAAAAATTGGTCATCTTTCGACAATTTTCCTGGTTGTTGGTTTTCCTGGTTTGGGTTTCTAGGGTAAAAATATCTATGTAATGTGCGTGTGCCATTGTATCTTTTCTATTTTATTAAGAATCTGTTTGTAGTAATTATTTGTACAAGGTTAAAATCTATATTTGGTATCAAAGCAATTATTGGCTTCAGGGGGGCACCTTTGTGGCTAAGGGTTTGGATCGAGTATGTGATAAGCCTTGTTATAGTGGGAGATATGTGGTATTGATTCTTCAGGTGAAAGGAAATGGAGAGAAGTTTGAAGATAGAGATCAAGAAATTTAATGGGCAAAGTTTTGAGCTATGGTAGCTAAATATGGAATATTTATTAGTAGACAAATATCAATGGATCGTGGTGGATCCAAGTACTACACTTACAAGAATGTTAGCAGAAGAATGGAAAAATTTGGATCAGAAGTTGAAGATCATAATTCAATTGTGTCTCGTAGATTTATTATTATTGAATGTTTCAAGGGAAGCTACAACTAAGGAATTATGGGATAAATTCAGGACTTTGTATCAATCTAAGTCCTTGGAAAATAAGTTGTTCCTGTGAAAGACGTTGTATAACTTGAGAATGAAAGATGGAGACTCAGTGACACAACATATGAACACCTTTAATACTATGGTAAGTAAACTATTATCTATTGATATTAATATTTTTGATGAAAACAAGTGTATTAGTTTACTGTGCTCTTTACCAAACTCGTGGGATAGTATGGTTGTGGTGATATGTAGTAATACAACTACTTTAATTTTTGATGATGTGGTCTCATCTTTGTTTTCAAAGGATATGAGACAAAAGAACATGGAATGACAAAGAACATATGCATTACTTTCAAGAGGACAATCCCATGAAAGAAATAGAACAAAGTCCTCAAGTGGGACTCAAGAGATCTAAATCTAAGGGTTGATCTAAATCTCCTGGAATGTTTGTAAAGGTATGCTGGAAATGTGGAAAAGAAGGACACTACAAGAAGCAATATACATCCAAAAGTGTTGAGAGAGGGGAGGGATATGATGATGCTCCTTGTACATAATTTAAAACTTCCATGAAAGAAGGAGGGGATGTTTACTTGTCTTCTTCAAGCACACATGCAGATAATGAGGAATGGTTGGTTGACTCAGGTGCATCCTTTCATATGACTCCCCATAAGGAGTGGTTTTGTGAATATGAAAGGTATGATGGAGTTGATGTTTTCCCAGGCGATGAGTCAACAACCAAAATCATAGGACGATGAAAAGTCAAGTTGAATCTCGTGGATGGAAGGATTAGAAAACTGCCTAGTATTATTCACATCCCAGGATTAGCTAGAAATTTGATTTTTGTAAGAAAAATGGATGATGCAGGGGTAAAAATAGTGTTTGAGAAA
Source organism: Picea engelmannii (assembly GCA_009831015.1). Taxonomy (NCBI): domain Eukaryota; kingdom Viridiplantae; phylum Streptophyta; class Pinopsida; order Pinales; family Pinaceae; genus Picea; species Picea engelmannii. The sequence continues at coordinate 713,436 of ML778596.1, read as the reverse complement.
TAAACCTATAGGATGGTTCGAGGAGCAATGGTGTTTCTAAAGGGAGTTCAGATTGGAACTATGTATAAGCTGCAAGGAAGCATTATTAGTGATGGGTGTAATAGTTCCATTATTCCCGATATTGGAGCTGAAGAAGAAAAAACTCTTACAGTATCTGGAGAAAAGGCTATGTTGTGGCATCAAAGACAGGTACATATCATAGAGAAGGGATTTTGGTAACTACATGGAAAATGTATGGTTGAAGGTATGTCGAACTACTCTATGGATTTTGATTTCTATGAACATTGTGTATATGGGAAGCAGAATCGGGTAAGATTCCCTTCTGGTGCAAACGAGGGCATAGGGAATTTTACAGTTGGTGCACAATGATGTGTTTGAACCTATGTTGGTTCCATCACTGGGAAAATCTATGTACTATGTCTAATTTAAAGATGACTTCTCGAGGAATACATAGATATATTTCCTCAGGAAGAAATTTGGAGTCTTTGACAGGTTTAAAGAGTTTAAGGATCTTGTGGAAAATCAAATAGATAAAATAAATAAGGCACCGAGGATGGATAATGGTGGAGAGTTATGGAGAAACGAATTTGAAGATTTATGTAAGAAGTGCAGTATAGAAAGGAAGAATAATTCTCCATATACACCTCAGCACAAATGGAGTTGCAGAAAGGATGAACAAGAAATTGATGGAAAAATCAAGGTGCAAACTTAGTGGTGTCGTGTTAGGACAAGATTTCTAGGCAGAGGAAGTGGGTACTGCATGGTTCCTGGTCAATTGATAAACCTCATCAGCATTGGAGGATAATAATCCACACGAGGTATGGACTAGTAATAAACCTTCTCTTACACATCTCAGGGTATTTGGTTGTGAGGCCTACATTTTCATTCCAAAGGAAAATGTGAGTAAGCTATATAAAAGGCTAAAAAGTGTATCTTTATTGGATATAAAAATGGTATGAAAGTTTATAAGGTTTGGAACCTAGAAACTAAGAAGGTAGTGTATAGTTGAGATGTGGTATTTAGAGAAATCAAAGATGTTGTGAAACAATAATTCCTACTAAGGAAGGAAGAAGTAGAGAAAATAGAGTTTGAGTTAAAGGATGATGAATCATACCCTACAGAAGAACAAGAATAAGAAGAAGAAGATCCTAATACATCAGTATTGATGAGATTGATTCGAGAAAGAAGGAAATCGGAAAGGTATACTCCACCTGATTTCCATTAAAAAATTCTTTGTCTGTTACTGATGATGATCCTAGAATTGTTAGGGAGGTAGTGGATTCAAAGGATGGGAAAGTATAGAAAAAAGACATGGTTGAAGAAATGGTAGCCTTGGAAAAGAATCAGTCTTGGGATCTAGTGGAGTTTCTGACTGGAAGAAATCCCATTGGAAACAAATGGGTGTTTAAAACTAAGTTGAATGTAGAAGGAAAAGTGGAGAAATACAAAGATCGATTAGTAGAAAAAGGTTATTCCCAAGCTGAGGGAATTTACTTTGGTGAGATTTTTTCTCCTATTTCCAAGTTAACTTTTATTAGATTTATTTTATCTATTTTTGTTGCATTTGATTTTGAAGTAGAAAATATGTATGTGAAGACAACATTCCTACCCGGGGATATGGAATAAGAAATCTACATGAAGCAACTAGAATACTTTGTTGTGAAGGGAAAGAAGGAGCTAGTATGGAAGCTGAAAAAGTCTTTGTATGGGTTAAAGCAATCACCAAGGATGTGGTATCAAAAATTTGATAGTTGTATTTTGGGACTTGGCTTGACAAGAAGAAAAGTGGATCACTGTGTGTATTTCAAATTAATTGTTGATCATATTATTTATTTGGTCTTGTATGTGGATGATATGTTGCTAATAGGAAACAACAAGGAGATTATCTAGGATGTGAAAACTTAGTTGTCCTCCAAATTTGACATGACGGATATTAGTGCAAATTTCATTTTGGCCATATAAATTAAAAGAGATCGGGAAAACATGGAACTCTAGTTAAATTAGAGGAAATATGTCCATACAATATTGCAAAGTCTTAACATGTAGGAATGTAAACTAGTTAAGGTTCATATTCTTGTAGGTGTAAATTTATCTACATATAAGTGTCTGAAGACACATGAAGAGGAAGAGGACATGTCTCGTGTTTCATATGCGAGTGCAGTTGGCAGTTTGATGTATGCAATGTTCTATACTAGATGAGGAATTGCACATGCAGTGAGGGTTTTGAGTAGGTACATGTCAAAACCATGGAAGGAGCATTGGACAATAATAAAGAGGGTTTTCAGGTATTTACATGGCACTACTAGTTATGGATTATGCTACCAAGGAAGACCATGGTTGGACAAAGTGTTGGAAATACATGGCTTTGTTGATGTAGATTGGGCTGGAGATTTGGATCAAAAAATTTCTACAAGTGGGTATGTGTTTAACCTGTTTGGAGGAGTGATCAATTGGATGAGAAAAATACAATTTGTAGTGGCACTCTCAACTACAAAAGTTGAATACATGGTAGCCACTCCTGCAAGAAAGGAAGCATTATGGTTACAAATATTTTGTTCAGGTATTGGGTTGGTAAAACAAGTTGTAAGGATATATTGTGACAGTTAGAGTGAAATCTTCCTAGAAAAGAACCCATATTACCATTCAAAGATAAAGCATATTGATGTTCAATATCACTTTGTGAGAGACATAGTTGAAGACAAGAAGGTGTTGTTGATGAAGGTGGACACTTTGGCGAATGTTGCAGAATCATTCACAAAATCTGTGATCTCTCATAAGTTATCCTGGTTTTGAGGATCTATGGGCATTGTTGACCTAGATTGTTGACTATGTAATCCTATAACCCCCTGTATCCAAAGCAAACAACAAGTGGGAGAATGTTGGGTATGTGTTATGTTGTTTGAAAAATTAATCACATGTTCGTACACTGAAATGGGAGTGAAGGGGATATTGGGGTGCTTAGCACCCCTCAATTGGGATGGTTGCAGTGGTTCAGGAGCGAGAGCCCCTGAGAAAAATATTTTGGTCTATTTTCGATGGATTTTTACATCCATTTTTTGGCGATTTTTTGGCACATGGTTTTTTTTCGATGGTTTCCTAACTTTGATTAAGGAATTAGAGTTGTTAACTAATTCGGGTCAATAGAATAGGGATTTTGATGTTGTGGGATCCTATATGTATATTGTATTGTAAATAATTAATAGAAGAATAGAGGTGCAAATATTAATAGGTTGTTGGTTTTCTCGATTTTGGTTTCGAGGGTAAAAATATCTGTGTAATGTGTGTGTGTGTCATTGTATCTTTTCTGTTTTATTAAGAATCCTTTTGCAGTAATTATTTCTACAAGGTTAAAATCTACAGATGGCTACCTTGAAGAATTCATTGGAGACCTCATGAAAATAGTTCCATTGATCACCTTTGTCGCACAATAAGCATCTACCTTGCCTCGAGGATGAACCAACTAATATTGTTGGGGGCATGTTTCGACCTTAAGGTTTTGATAGGACTACATGTGCTCTAAGGGTTTGCACCTTGCAACATCAATTTTCAGTGCCTGCGCCAAATAACCATCTACTGCATGGGACAACCAATTTTGTACTATGCACAAAGACTTGGAGATATCGCATGCAGGTTGAATCCCCGAAGATCTTCAGTATTGATTGTAACCATTGTTGTAATAACCTAATAGGTCATGGTCGACATTGTAGGTGTGTTGGCAAGGTTTATGATTTCCATGCAAGGGTAATGCATGTGGATATGTAAGAGTTGGGTTTTTGGTTAACAAAGAGTTCAATGTTGTGTTAGTTGCAAGTAGGTTAGAGATCAAATTATGTATTGTATTAGTTCTTGTTATGTTTAGAGATATTAGGTGAATATGAGAGAGAGAGAGATAGAGAGAAAATAGATCACAATCTTAGCGGATTGTTGGTTTATGTTTCATTCTGAATGCACTCTAAGTAGGCTTCAACCTTTGTGCAGTGAATTGTATCTGAATGACTTTAAGATTAATGAATGAATCATGAAGCACTTTTGTCTTTGTATCTTATGTATTCTAGTATAAATGTATGTATGCTATTATTATGTACAAAAATTATATGAATGCTATGACTGAATGTGATGAATGCATGGATCTGAGTTGAATGTTTAATGTCTATAGTGTTCCTTCATGACTTGCACAAAACCTATCTTCTCTTTGATTCTCATGGAATCTAGGGCGATAATTTCTTTAGTTCTTGAAGATTGAATATGCCAATGCCTATGGGGTATTTGTTGGTCAAGCCTTTTGAACCTTGGGTATGAAATCCCGAAACCAACAACCTATGGGTTGATAGTATGAATAAACCTCATATAGAGGATAGTGTTTGTAATCAAATATGAATAGTAATCCTTTATTAGCTTAAACACTACATGAAATATTTACACATTATGCAATTTTAATCACCTTTACTCACGTTGTTTCTTTGGTTGTTTGAATCTCTATGCATTTTTAATCAAGTTATTTCTCTAGTTCTTAGAATGTCTAACATATGTAAAGTATCAATTATGTGTATTAGCGAGGAAGCGAATTGGAAGTGGTATGATCTTAATGATGCTAGTTAATGGGAATTTACTTTTCATAGTGATCTTAATTACATGGATTTCTCTTAATGACTCAAGTGGGTGTGTCTTCCTTAGGTGGAATAGAAAGCTTTAAGGAAAAAAGTTGCATAATCTCTCAAGTAGTGATTTGCATCTAGATTACCTAAGTGATAGTTTCCATAAATCTACGAAGAGTGTAGATTTGCTTCATATATGCGACTAATTACTTGAAATGTAACCACAAGTCTTTGAGAGAATTAGAAGTGCACTAATTAATCAATGATTGAAATAATTAGTTCCAAAGTTTGTTCAAATTTGATTATGCTTGACTATTAAGTGAAAGTGATAAACTAAAGTCATTGATTTTAGGAAGTGCATAGTGTTAATATCTTAGTATCAAATCACCTAAATTGTAAAGCTTTATTGTCAAAATGCATGATAGTGGATCATTACAAAATAACTGATGCCTCCAATAGCACACTATTTGCACGATGTTGTACAATTGTCAAAGATATGGCGAGTACATGTAAAGGACATCATTGGAAGTCTTTGAAATGTATATGACATGATGAGAGGGTGAATGCAAGTCTTAATTTCAAAAGGTGGAAAATATGGAAAATTTAAGGATCCATACTTATCTTAAAGTGTAGAAACTTTGGCAAATCTCACTAATTCTTAAAATACCAACTATTTGCATGATTTTTACATTTGTCAAATACAAGGTTTGTACATGTAAATAACATCATCTGAAATTTTTGAATTGTATGCAACATGATGAGAGGGTGGAATATTTGAATGCAAGTCTTAATTTCAAAAGATTGAAAATATAGAAAATTTTAAGGATCCATACTTATTTTAAAGTGTAAAAAAATTGGTAAATCATACTAATTCTTAAAATACAAAGTACAAAAGTTTGGCTATATTTTGTAAAATATTTAGAATTTTAAGGATTTGATATAGTTTTTAGAATTTTTTTGACAATTTTTGATGTATTTTTACTGTATAGAATTTGGGTGAATTGTTTTTGGAAAAAAAATGGACATGGAAAAATATTTTTGGGAAAAAAAAAAGAAAAGTTAACCCATTCACAGATTTAGCCCCTAAAAGTTTTCATGATGGAAAAAATATGGTAAAGTCAATAATTGCATGGTGTATTCCTTGAAATGTTAGCTATTATGCTTTAACCATTTTGAATTAATATTTATTTTTCTACTTTTCATTGAAAATTTATTGAGAGACTATGCAATATGTGAAAAACCTAAGAAAAATCTATTTTGTAATTTTGATAAATTGAGGAATCTATGAAGATCCAAAAAGTTTATTGAGGTAGACTAGTACTAAATGACATGTATCTTCTTTTTTTTGGCTAACATCGACTCTTGCATCAACAATGACATAGCAAATGTGTCTAATATTTTATTCGTCATGGGCATGAGAAAGGTTGGAATACAACTAGTATCTACAAATGGACAAATGTTTTTAAAACTTTCTTAATATGATCTAGGTGCTTATTATATAATATTTGTAATGAAGAAAATAATGAAATCTATGTACACAGCAAAGTGAAAGTAATATGTGAAATGGTATGATAAAATTTTCATTATTTATATTAAAATCCTTGATACATTCATCAATTTAAAAGGCATCATCAACTCACTCATACAAATACAAGCATTATTAGTCCCTACCTTTCAGAATGCACATACTATAGAAATCAAATCACACTACCATTTGTTATGTCCTTTTCACACAAATAAAAACATGTATTAACCTTTTAGCCAGACAAATTCTAGATTCATTTGGTAGGTGGATGCATAAAAGTTTATCTCGTCCTATGAAATGTTTGTTAGCCTTATTTGGCCTTATATTGAGGTGACTTTCATTTATCACCTAGGATTTTTTATGTTTTGACCGTAGAGTTCCAAAGTAATCTTAAACGCATTAATGATATCTTTCACTTGACATTAGTTGTTAAATGCATTAATTGTTTTTTTCACTTGACATTAGTTCCTTAGCATTTTCTTTTAGGACACATTTTCATTTCATGAGATTTTCAAGTTCATGGCAAAGTTTTTGTTTTTGGCATGATGAGGTTGTCACATGTTGTGACTATATGGTTTTCCACATGCTATACATGTGTTTCTCTTCTCTTTCTCCACTTCAAACCATTTTGTTTGCACTTGCGTATCCTCCACCACTACTCTACGCATTCCCATATAATTTTTCATGTAAAGTAGATTTAAAAGATTTTTTTTTTTGGATTATGTGACATATCTTCAGTTATTCTAGGGGACTTGAGGCATATGTTGAAGATGTCAATTGCAACCACGTGAAGCTCACCGAACACTTGTTTATGATGACTTAAACAATGCATGTGTGGCCATAGATGGAATTGAAATAAAATTTTGTAAATATTAGCAACACATTAAATAAAGCTAGTTTGAAAAACATAAAAATTAAGGATGATGCAAGAATGAAGTTGCTTACCTTATGTTAGAGATTTATTGATTGTGTTGATGCTTACCTACTATTGGATTAGTCTACTATAGTTTTTTTTCACTCTATCTGAATGTATCCATCACTTATTGCGAACTTGAAGAAAAAGGTGCCCATCCACAAAACTAGGTAAAATATAATAACAAAGTAAGAATATAATAGAGCGGGAAGAATATAAAAGCAATGGTCAAGAATTAAGATACTTGGTAACATAATTTGTTTAATCTTAATAATAATGAAATGCAAGTGAATAATTGAGAAATGACAAATTTTTGCAATAAATTGTAAATATTGTTCTTATGAGAAGCTTGACAAGAGAAAAAAATCCCACGGATGCCTAATATCATTCTTTGACATGTATTCTTCAATTAGTAATATGCAACCCCACCACCATAATCCCTTTTCCCATTATAGGTATTATCATTACCACCCCATTATTATAACAATTCACATTACTCCGTGTGAAGATTCATCTGCAATTTTCTTGCAAACTAATCAATGTCCATAAGAACCTCCAAAATTAAACAACACAAATATGAACTGGAAATATTTGTGACTATCATATGATGGAAGGATTCCTAAAAAATGGACTAGTTAGCACAAACTCATAGTTTTGTTTTCCTCTATAAACCTAAATGACAAAAAATCTTCATGGTTGTCATCTAATTGAAAAATTCATACTTTTCTTATCTAAAACATGTTAAACAAATTTCTTCAGTTGCCACATTCTCTTAATTACAAGCCAGGTGTGAAAATATATTAAACAATTTTCTTCGGCCACCACCTTTCTCCTAATTACAAGCTAGGTGTAAGTTAAATCTTTCAACTAATCCTTTTATTCAATAGTAAGGGTTATCATTACTTAATGGTAACATATTAAATTTATTTTTCACTAGATCAGGTGTTGAGGATGAGATTAAACGGGGGGCTTGCTCCCCAGTGCGAGCGCCCACTTGTCCCCCATGTGCCCCTTCATTGAAAAATTGGCCATCTCCCCCATTATTTCAGCTCATGCCTTCTCATTCCTTTGTGATCTCCCGTTCAATGATGTGATTTCTTTGTATGCTAATTACCCCTCTCATAATCCCCTAGATTTTCAGGATTTGGTTGAACTTATTACCAGTTATGGAAATTGATGTTCAACTTTGCTTTTAGGGAAAATACCCTACAATAATGGGATTACTCCATTAAATCAATTAATGTAAAGAAATAAAATTCTAAGAAAACATGCAACAAAGATATTATAACTGATTCAATTAAAATAACTAACTATTTTAAGGAAAAGGAGAATAGACTCACTGACAATCCTTCGCTTTATGTCAATAGTTTCCTCTGCAACCTATAAGAACTTCAATCATACAATTTTAAATAGAGAGGTAATTATACTAATAACTACATGTTAGTTCAATTAAATATAATGAAATAATCTAAGCAACTAGTGTTCTACAAAGCATATATGAAATGATTGCAAATTAAAAATTAGAAATACATTTCTTCTCGAAGGAATGCATTTCTTATTGATATTCAATAGTTAGGTAGTTATGTTGTATATTTATCCTGTGCAGAACTGCCCTATTGAAAGAGACTCTGGATCCCTCCACCCAAAATCCTGCTACAAAGGTTGGTCATGACCTTCGATCCACTAACAGAATCAAAGAGAATATTAGGGAGACTCCTCGTCAGATTGAGTGGTGATCACATAAGGCTGGAAACAAGGGTTTCCAAGTCAATATCCGATAGAGGTTGGGATGTATATGGGCTTGTAGACATGACAGGTGTATCCAAATAAATGTTTTATTTTGGTATGCAACAAATTATTTCCTTTATCGTTGGACCAAATGTTTTATTTATGCCATCTCTAGTAGGTTAGAGAAGGTTGAGTACGAGTAAACAAAGATAGGTAACTAACCAAACATGTAACTCAACATTTAACTAGGAAACAAATATTTATATATTAAGAATTTATTAGCATGTATACGACTCTCCTTTGGGCGACCTACATATACGGGTGTTGCATAACTATTAGGGCATGTACAAGTTCCAAAAGTATGTTTTTTAGAAGGTCTCAAGGAGGTATGGAGAAGATTTGTTTGCAAGCAGGATAGGCACTAGGCCAATAATAATATCAATGCTTCGATGTTGGAAATTGATGCCATAACAGATGTTGCCTAATGTGTGAGGTCAAAAGAGTAATTAATGGTTGAAATACATTATAAGTCTTTAAAAATAAATGAACTAGGGCGGAGGTCACTAGAATCCAATTGTTGGTGCATGACTATTTTGGGGAGAAAAGCCAATTTTGAAGCATGCGCCATTAATTGAAGGAAAGAAGCATGCCGAAGATGCAGGAAAAAGAAACATGCCAAAGAACGAGGAAAAGCAATGCGACACACATGCAGAAAAAACTAGCCATGTTAGGGTTAGGGTTTTTGATATGAATGTAATGGCAATGAGCCAATAGAGTAGTACAAATAAAGGCCTAGGAGGTCTAGTAGAGGTTGGTTCATGAGATAGAGAGTAGGAAAGAAGGGTGAATAAGCTAGCGAGAAGAGTGAGTTTGTGAGGGTTAGGTCATAGGTTATGGAGCCTGGTGTGGTCTAGTCCGCCTCACAGATTGAACTTGTCATAGTTTTTGGTTGTAATCATGGAGAATGTAATGCACACAACATTGTCTTTTAAGAATGATGAATAAAAGAGTAGAAGAGCCAAATCTCTGTGGACGATGCCCTAGGGGGGGGCTGAACCATGGTAACCATGCTATGTTAATGTGTGTGAATGGATATTTTACTGATTATGTTATTTATCAGTTAAAGAATGTATGTTTATCTTAAATAATTATAGCATGCATGCATGGTTTCCTCGATGAATGAATAATATATCTAGATGAATGAGTAATAAATATGATGCATAAGAAAAAGATACATATCACATTCCCAACCCCTTCCATGAATGCATACATCTGAGTCCTACAGTCTCACATAAGCTATCTTGGGTGAGACTATGTTGTGCACTATGTTCATAGTGTTTCCTTCTAGTTTGCTAGGGGGTTCAATAGTTTGAGGGTTTTGTTGGAAACATTTGAGATCAAAAACTGGGTCAGCCCAAACATCCAACAAATGGTTTTGTTGTTGGTTGGAATTGTGCACAGATAGATTGGAAGGGATCTATTGAAGAACAATGTAGAGAATGAAAAAGTAGAAGGGAATGTACAGGCCATGGAATCAAATGAAGGAAGATATTGAAAGATGGTTAAGGACAAAGGAACTCAAGTTTGTGCAGAAGGACAATAGAAACCCTAAATATACACTGCTTAAATATCTCGAGAGATATGTGTTTAGTGAATTGGATGAAGTATTTTTTTGCAAATTTCCACATTTTATACAGGTGTGATTATTGAGGTTGAAGGACAACCATCCCACGAATCGAATAATACAACTAGTGGAAACTTGTGGAGATCCTGCAGTTGTAGCAAGTCAATAATAAATTCATGCGCGCAATATATTTTTAGTTAGATAATATTATTACAGGGTCTATCACTGAATTTGCAGTTGATACTGCGAAGTCGTACACTGTTGTAGAGGAGGATTTTCTAAAGGGACCTAGAGGTAGGTACATAAGATCACTATATACTTCCATCAAGATTTTATTATATGACAAAGGTGTGATGACCATGGAGTCAGACAACTAAACTTCTTTGGGCTCATGGGGGAAGCACTGACAGGGATATGAGATATGGACATGGATCTAGCTAAGAGGAAGCAGAAGGAGGAAATGGACCCAATCACGATGGAGGATTAACATATAAAGTAGAGAATGGAAAAATTTGGAACAATGCACAATGATAGACCTTACTAGTATAAGATGAGTAACAAAAAGAGGTTCATAGCTGAGAGAGAGAGCTTGGAGAGCGACAAGGAAGAGGTAGAGGATATTTGGGTTATGGAGAAGATTGAGGAAATCCTGCATGCAACATATGAAAGGAAAACAAGAGGTCTAGGGTCAGGAACAAGAGGAAAAAATCTAGTCTAGATCGTAGTTAGTGTGGAACCTACAACCCCATGTGCGACTAATACACCTGAAGGAACACACGCTTTTAGAAAACCAATTTTTAGTAGAAGAAGTGTAGCAAGTGAGGGGACCAATAATGGAAAATCAACTAGGGGTACAAGTTAAGTAATTAGCATTTGACTATCTACACCACACGAAAGAAGTAGTTCAACAAGTTTCAAAGTGGCGGGAGTAGATCCAACTATTAGATTACCAGAGTTTTGTGGTGAGGCATCAGAATACCCTGAGAAGCATTTATTTATCTGTGAAAATATTTGGGAGGAAAAGAAGATCACGGACGAGGATAAAAAAGTGGCGCAGTTGGCTATAAAATTCAGAGACCGTGCACTAGACTAGTACATGAGCCTTGATGTAAATAGTCCACAAGGAGCACCAAAGACTATCGTGGAGGTAAAAAAACTGTTGGTAAATGAATTTCAGAATCTAAGTTCACAAGACCAATATATGAACGAAATGATTGAGATCAGGAAGAAACTAGGAAAGTCTGTCTGGGAGATTGATCAAAGGTTTAAACTTCTAAAAGGTAAGTTGAAGTACTCTATTACTGAAATGCAACATAGGAAATTATTTGTGAACTCACTATTACCACACTTGAATTATCCTTTGAGACAACAAAAGTTCCAAACTCAGGCAAAGGCTTTGCAAGCAACCCTGCAGTTGGAAGAAAACAAATATAAATAGAAAGATCCAATGATAGAATAGCTGAAAGAGTATTTGAAGAACCTGACATTTCAATTGAATGAGAATAAACGAAAGGAGAAGAGAGAAGTTGTTTGGTGCACATTATGCAGGACATAAGGACACCATAATAATGAATGTCCAACCTTTGTGCAGTACTTGGAAGAAGGGGTGATAAACCCCTTTCCCACAGGAGGACCGTGGTATGGAATTTGTCAGACACACATGCATGATCCATATCATTGTCCCATGATGTAAAAGTATAAGACAATGCCAAAAATTACTTACTGCAATTTTTGTAAATCATTGGGTCACAATGACAAGGACTGTAGAACACTGGAATTGATGAGAGCGAACTTCATAAACCTACAGGGTGCAAGCAAAGATGATGACAGGGAAAGATGCATCACAGTTCAATAACGTGCAACCGCAATTCAATATCGCGCAACCACAATACAACAATGCGCAACCGCAATATAATAACGTGTAGGATAACCAGATACCCCAGTATAATACATCATGTGGAGATAGAGGTGGATTCAGAGGTGGAGGACGGGGAAGAGGAGGATTTGGATGAGGAAGAGGGCCAATAGTTTTCTATAATTGTCAACAGCCAGGACACTATGCAAGAGACTGTCCACTCCCACCTGCGACATGTATGTATTGTTGTGCAACAAACCATGAGACATAAGACTATTTGACATTATTGGGAAAATACAGGAAGAAAGGAACCGGAACAATCATAATGTACAGTGGATTTTTGTAGAATCCAGGGATGATGGGAATAAAATCAACACAGTTACTCTAGGAGGAGCCAAGATGTGAGTCGATGTAGTGAAAAATGATCCATCTCAACACCAATGGGTTAAGAAGAACACTATGCCACAAAATAATTTTGACATGCAAAAAGAAAAAGAGACATTTAAGGAGGCTACACAGGAGATTCTAAAGGAGAACATTGATCCTACATCAATTGTGCAACAAAATCATGATCAACCAATGTACGAGATGCCACCTTCAATGGATCACACTAGCAAGGAAAAAACTTCAGAGCAAGTAAGTATCCAAAAGACGTTTTTGTAGTCATGTGTAAAGATATTGAATGATCCATCATCCATCAAGGTCTTATAGAACTTGCTAGAGAGATGTAACACATAAGTAGAAGGGAAGTTAGAACAAAAGATAGTTAATCATATCCATATGAGAAGAAGAACAAATAGGGAATTCATATTTAATGCCAACATTGGGAATTTCAATATTGTGGATGCCATACTTGATTTAGGCTCTGAAGTGAATGTCTTACCTGAAAATACATGGCAGTGTATGGGGAACCCACATTAGGTTATTCGCCTGTCCATTTGAAATTGGAAAATCAACATAGAGTATTACCAACTGGAAGACTAAAAGGTGTGACAATAGACTTGGATTGAGTGCGCACTGTGTCATATTTTGAAGTTATAGAAATAATAGATGGCACAACACCCTACCCAACATTACTAGGATTAGACTAGGCATTTGATAACCAGGTTGTGATAAACCTGAAGATCTGGAAAATGACCTTTGAATCAGATGAGTACATATTAATTGCACCATTGGACCCCTCATAAGGAGAAAGGTTTTTAGAGGCGACAAGTTTGGACTTGGAAGAAATAAATCAAATATACTCAGATACATCATGTGCCTGAGACTCAGATACACGTTTGGAAAACTGGGAATACATGCTACATGAAGTCTCCATAAGGAGGCGTGCAAGAATAGAGTGTGCAGTAAGGTGGGTCGGTACAGAGGTAAGGGAACCTCCCACTTTTCATGGTTTGAATGACCTATGACAAACTATGAATAATAAGTCCTGAAAAATCAGAGGTTGTTAGCCTTGGATATTGCACTAAAGGAAACACATGCAAGGTGGTGGGGTGTGTTGATACTGAGAGGGGGGTGAATCAGTATCAAGTACAATTTAAAACCTTTTTCAACTTATACTTAAACCATTCAATTATATCCAATGAGAAATGAACAATAGTATAAGAGTTACACCAATACACCACGATACACCATGCACAATATATGAGAAATAATCAATAGTTATTGTGCAAGGGAAGTAATGACTTCCAAAGGTAGCTGCAGCTTCCAAATGTAAAGGGAGGGATAAACCTCCAAGAGGAAGATAAAATCCTCCAATATCAAGCTAGAGTTGAACTCTCCATCCTTGCGCCTTCCTTCCACCCAAGAATCTATGAGAGATAATAAAACTTTACATTAAATCATCACCATCAACCAATCATCACATAGAACCTGATAATGCTTCCAGAGACTTCTTTAATTTCTGCAATTCTTCAATTCTTGGAGTACTCTGATCCTATAGATAATATTACTCAATGTATTCTCTGAAACTCCTCCAAGTTTCAGTCCTTGAATCCTCCCCAAAAAGAAGTTATAGAGAGAATGGTAGACCTTGTTCAATTCTGGTTTATTCAGGAGACTGAACTTGTACAGAATGCCCCACGCTCAATATTTAACATCAGATTCTAAAACTCGCACACAAGAAACTAAAATCCGTACTCTTTCCAATGAAATTTGTCCCACACATTTGGATTCTCTATGAAGAATTTATGATTGTTTTACCCGGAACACCTGTTTATTGACTAGCTTCAGGACTGGTCACAAACCCTATCTTCCGGAGAGTGTATCTCCATAATTATAGCGAATCAAGAGATGAATTTTTTACCACAGGTACCTTGATATGTCTTCTCAATACCATAGCAATTTCACCATCTGAATTGTTCTAGAAAAAAAGTTATATAATAAATGGTAAGATGACCTAAAAATAACATACCTTAGAACACATCACCAAAAGACTTCATCCTCCCTTGAAATCCGGCCTTCTTTACTTCTGATTTCCTCTGAAATTCAAATTGTGTATCAAATGAATGTATAATGATATTTATTTATACCATTTATGTCACTTCCTTTTAACATTAGGGCTGACCCGACACTTTCTTATTTTGTAATTCTTTTCTTTAATTATCTTCAGGGCCTACATGCACTTCCTTCTTCAATTCACTTTGTCATCTTCAAAAATTCATTTCTCCTCAACCATGAGGATCCACGTGACGTGACACATACCATCGGAAAAAACATGATGTATACTATCCATCCATGGGTGTTGTATATGCATGTGCATTGTCCTTCATGTCCAAATACCTTCATCAATATTGCGGTCCAAAACCCATGACTAGGGTTGACATCAATGACAACAACCAATATTCCAATAGGGTGCACACAAGGGAACGATTCAAGACTAGTATCAGTGCAAAAGGTTACTGCACATTAGATTTGGCGCAAAACATGAGAATAATACATTGCCTAAATATGATGGGCGAGGAATACCAACTGAGCACATAGAGAAATGCATAACTCAGTGGAGGCTAACACCACCAGAAGAATGGCTTGATTACTTTATTCATACATTGGAGGGGATACCAGGGAATTGGTACACCAAACAGAAACTGCGCAGAGGCACTATAGAATGGATAGTGTTACAACAAAATTTTGTTATAAATTTCTCATTTGAGAATGAGAACCCTATGATTGATTCAACCCTGAAGATGATACAGGGAATTATATTTTTTAAGGAACCTGGGGTGGAAATTATAGAAAAATATTAACAACAAAACATATAGACATTCAAGGACTTACTCTCTTGTTATCATGTCGCAGAGGAAACACCAGAAGAAGAAGTTTCGTGCAACATCCAGATAACAAATATTGAAGGAGGAAGAGAGGTGGAAGGTCCAACATTGGAATCTAAGGCATTTGTTGCACCAGTTAAGGTCAAGAAAGTCAACATTGAGATAGAATAAAACCCTAAAATGGAAATTATTGGAGACTACTGGGATGAGTAGACACTAGAAAGGGTAACAAAATTATTGCATGAATACAATGACCTGTTTCTAGAAACCTTTACAGAGATGAAAGGAATAGCAGTGAGCTGGGAGGGATGAAGATACCCCTCAAACTAGATGCTAGACTAGTCAGACTGATCTGAAAATAGGGGGCTGACTTGTTATGCTATGCAAGCACCCTCTACTTCATTAAAATAAACTTTTCAGAACCTTGCTCAATGTCTTTTTTATGCAAGAGGTTTTATGTGTCAAGTTCATGCTTCTTTTAAATATTTATGTGTGAGATCTTTAAAAAGATAAATATGTGTTTTTAAAAAAATAATTACACAACAAACATATCTTGCAGAAAATATAACCAACAAACTCACAACAATAACAAGATGATAAAGGAGTTCACCCCTCTCTGGGCTACATCTCCTTGAGCCTCCTTCAATGGACTAGGCTCTCTGGGATTAGTTTGTCAAATATTATTTTACAAGATGCTGCTCAACTCCAATGTATTTTATGACTATTCCATTGGGTTCAAAATACATAAAAACCCCAAAAATGACTAATAGAACTTTGAAAACGGACCATGGCTCATCCGGGCATGACCTCTTCTACATGTGGCCTTGAGCTTCCCTGAGCTTCCTTGTGGAAAAACAACTTGTAAAAGTCCTCAAATGGGTCTGAAACCTATCCCAATGTGTTCAAAGCATAACAATTAGCCAAAAATGACTATTCAGTCACAGAAAACAGACTTGGGCTCATCTGAGCATGACCTCCATCAATGAGGGCTTCAAGCTCCCTAGAGCTCTCTGAAACTTCAATGGTGTAAAACCTACAAAAGAAGTCTTCAAATGCCTTTGAAATAGTGCCAATGGATTCAGAACATCCAAAAACCCCTAGCTGGGCTTTTTCGACACCTCATTTGGCCAAAAAATGAAGAAGATAGGCCTCTTGCTATTTCCCTCATTCAAGCTTGTTGTCTCTGGTTCGCCAAAATGCACCTTTGTGCGTCCAACCTAGCACCCGCACTCATTTCCATGCTAAAACCTAGCACCGGCATGCAACCACAAAACGAGTGCAACTATAGAATGGTTAATGGAATTAAGCCCCCTAACCGCATAAGCGTTGGGCACATGGGTCATGTGATCGTTTCCCGCACAAAAAGGGCTAGGTTCCAAGAGCGAATGTGTTTGTGCCACATATCAAGCGCGTGGTTGTGGTTGTTTTAAAACTCCCGTGTGAATCCTACACAACCGTGTAGAGGTCAGGTCATATGGAAAGGTTTATGCAACCGGGGGCTGGGGCTAAGCCCCAGCCTGGACATGCCCCAACTCAACATAAGTTCAAACTTAAATATAATCCAACATGATTATATAACAAGAAATAATGTGTGGCGCGCCGGTTGATTGACCCTTGCTAAGAATTTGGTGTGTATTGGAGGTCCGGGGTTCGATCCCCATGGACCCCATAAACTTTTAAACAAACAATCATTACCAAACAAACGGGGTGCCACGTGGAAGCCCATGCCTGGGCCACGTGGCACCAAACCATTCGCCACAATGATTCCACGTGTCAACCAATGATTCGCCCAACTACCAACTCAACATTGACACATCATCAACTTCCACCTCAACATATAGACATGCCACGTCAGTTGTACGACCTCTACCACGTCAGTTGTACGAACTATACAGTCAACAATTTTTTTTGCCTATTTGGCGAATCGAACATATCGCGATATCTCACTCATCCGACGTCTGTTTGAACCCATTCAAGTTGCGTTGGGTTCTGACGATGAGGGTTATGCACCCGTTCGTTTTGAGGCAATTCCGATAACTTTGATTTTTGGGCTAAATTTTGACCCTTGGTCCAGATTCTGATCACACCTTCCCACTAAAAATATTTTGGACCCACAAAAGCTTACGATTATCTACCTGAGCTTCAATGCACTTCTGCTTCCAAGTTCTATCAACTGACTCTACTTGAAAAGTCTTTTTGACAATCACTTGGATACCTTGACATGCCTTGCAATGTAACTGGCTATGTCCCTCAACCACTGTCCTCTAGCTGCTGCTAACCCACTATTCTCTTTGTGCTTGGAAGACTGCCAACCTTCCCACTGAGAATCAAGTCCCTCTTGTGAACTCTTTGGCGTCAAAACAATTCGCTTTACAATGGCTGCAAAAACTTTCTGCGACATCTTGTCACAAACCAAGAAAACCATCAATATTGAAAACAAATTGATATAAGACTGAAAATGATGCCAACAAAGTTATTTTCTCTTCAAGAAAACGGTCACATCTTGTACTTCATCAAAGCACATGGCGTTTTCCTGCATCTTGGTGTACTCAAAATCGACTTACAAACCAACAAACTCCATCGATTAAACATGAGTCGAAAAACATGATCGACACAACATAGTCGTCAAGACAACATCGACACAAGTCGAGACTCATTTGAAACATATTGACCTTCCCAAAATAACAAGTCGACATTCATGATACACAATCATGTTACAATCATGAGTTATTCATGATGAACTATCACCAAGTTCACTGTTTACACACACACAAAAACACATGCATGTGCATGACTCTTCAACTCTCCTTCAAGTACAAACATAAGTACATAAACCCAAAAACATATGGGTACATAAGAGCTGAATATGAAAAAGATATATGGATGTAACAAGTGAGCATCATACCCCTCTTTTACATCCTCCTGGCGAAGTTGTGCAACAAACAAGAATGCCTTCAAACGAATTGCATTCACATGCAACTTGCATCATACAAGTTGTGATAAATTGCTGCAACTTGTCATACTCTCAACATAAATGCATACATAAGGCTGAAATGTGCATCTACAACAGAAAATGCAAGCCTTACTTGCTCAATAAATCTAACCATTTCTTACCAAGCCAACTCAACGTTGACTTTTTCTGCTGAAAATTGTCTTCTTGTGAATCATCTTGACTCACATCGATGATGGAATCTCCTCTTCCATTCTTGCTAGACTCTTCATCCATCTGCCTCTTGTGATGTGGATGAGTGGTTGGATGCAATGTCCAACATTGGTCAATGAGATGACCCCTCTTCTGGCAACGAGTGTAAATCTTTTGCATCCTCTTTTCAAGTTGTCTTTGCTTGTAAAGTTTCCTGAAAGTGGTCAATCTTTTCCAACATTTTGAAACATGATGGTTATATAAACCACAATATGTACATGGACTTTTTCTGCCATTTTTACATGCAAATTTATCATGCTTAACATAATCAAAAGCAACCGAATTATAGGCAGAAATATACCTTGAACATTCACCTTTATCGCCTCTTTGAGGAGGTGAATTTGAAGAGTTACAAGCTATCCTTTGAAGACCAACAACAATGTTCTTGTCTGCATGGCTGTCATAACTCTCTTGTTTCATACATTTGCATTCATCTTGAACACAAACTTTGCATGCTTGAGAGATTGAACTTGCAACAAAAGTTGTTCTTGGAACTTTTTCTCTTGTCTCCTCAACTTTGGAATATGCTCCATCTTTCTGTTCATATCCAATACCACAATACTTGGGTCTCTCCTCAGCAACAATAGGCTCAACAATGCCTTGTGCATGCTTGCCTAACCCTCTACCTTCATAGCCCATTTTTAACAATAACTTGGACCCTATTCCTCTTGTGTGATTTTCAAAAACACCAAAGCATTCATCTTGAGAGGAATTTGAAGAA
>ML778596.1:634074-684800 GCA_009831015.1 Picea engelmannii | reverse complement strand
AAGGGTCGAGGGTATGAAAAACCCTAGCTTGGATATTATTGTAACAGAGCGCTGCTCAACTGGAGGTTTCCCCCTCGAAGAGGCCTGTGAACATTGCTATCTGATTCAAAGTGCTATTTTTGTTGCTATTTCGTATATCATTTCTGTGTATTGTGAAGATTATGCTGGATATTTTACTATTATTTTGTCATTTATAGCATTTCATTTCTGTTCTGCATATTTTATATATCTGGTATCTTGCACTTGATGTGTAGTTATTTTCAATACAGAGAGTCGATGAGTACTTTGTTGATATCATTGAATTATTGAGCACATGAATTGCGCCAAAGGAGTTTAGTACCACACAAAAGAAAAAACTGGTAGTTAGAGTTGCAGACTATCAATTGATTGCAGGTCATTTATACAAGTTGGGATCATACAATATTTTGAGAAGGTGTTTGATGGAGCATGAACGATTCATTGTTCTAGTAGAATCTCATGAAGGTATAGCTAGAGGACACCATGCAGGAAAGGATACCACATAGAAGGTATTTCACATAGGTTTATGGTGGCCAAAAGTTCATATGGATGGCAAAGAATATTGTAAGAACTGTGATGTCTGTCAGAGAGTTGGAAAAATGAACACGAGGGATGAGATGCCCCTAAGGTCCCAAGTAAATCTTCAGGTAGTTGGAAAGTGGCCAACATATTTTGTAGGACCAATTAATAGACTAACAAGAAGGTCAAGAGAGAGATACATCATTAATGAGACAAATTGTTTAACTAGATGGGCAAAAGAAACACCATTCAAGAATTGCAGTGCAAAGACTGCAACACACTTCTTATTTGAGCAAGTGATTACAATATTTGGATGTCCCAAGATTTTAATGAGTGATCAAGGAACACATTTTATTAATAGTACCATCTAGGATATGATTGAGGAATTTGAGTTCTATCACCGAAAGAGTACACCCTATGATCATCAGGCCAATGGGATAGTAGAATATTTCAACAAGATTTTGGAGAATGCCTTGACAAAGATTTGTAATGTTAACAGAGATGATTGGGATTTAAAAATACCAGCAGTATTATGGGAATACATGACTACATGCAAGAAGTTGATAGGACAAACACCATTCATATTGGTGTATGGACAAGAAGCAATGGTGCCATTAGAATTTTTGGTACCTAGTATGCACGTTGCAACAATCACAAATATGAATGAAAGAGGCGCAATACAAGAAAGGTTAATTCAACTTATGGAACTTGAAGAAGAAACAATTCTGGGAGGATTCCACCAAGAGGTGCAGAAAGCAAGGGACTAATCCTGACATGACATACACATAAAGAAGAAGATCTTTAAGGAGGGATATCTAGTTCTCCTCTATGAAAACGGATATTTGCAACATCCAGATAAGTTCAGAATGCGTTATCTAGGGAAATATGAAGTGAAGTATGTCACAGATGGAGGATCTATGCAACTAAAGGACTTGACAAGAAAAGAGATGTAGGGTCTGGTGAATGGTAGTCGACTAAAAATGTATAGGGACAATCGACCTACTAGCTCTCAGTAGTTTCAGCGCAATGAGGAATCCTTGTGTATAGTGTACTATAGTAGAAGTTAGGAAAGAAAAATTACAAAAAGACACAAAAAGTAGAAAAAGAAGAAAAATTCAAAAGGAGTAGGAAGATTGGTTGGATTACAAAAAGCTGGAATAGGTAGCGTGAAATAGACAAAAAACCTATACAGCAAGAACCTACGACAGAATACACATGATATAACTAACATAAAGAAAACATAGTGCGCTGAGGAAGAATCACCACATAATTTTTTAGCACACCGGGAAAAGAGACAATGGTTGGAAAATAAAACCCAATCATTGGAAAAATAAGGCGCTAATCAAGCATTTACAAAATTTAAGGAAGCCTTTCGAAGAAGCTTTAGAACATTTATTAAAGTAAAGGAAGCATCTCTGAGAATATTTATGGCATTTATGAGAGCACTTATATAACTAGGAAGCATGCCACACAACTCTCATTATAAATTTGTGCATACGCAGAGCTAAGGAGCACAAATACGAGCAACGAATAGGTGATCCTAAAGATGTTAGTAGGAAGATTTTGGCATCTGTGGGAATATTTATGTAGGATGGCACCACCAAAAGTCAGAGCACCAAGCTAATAAACAAGAAAAACTTGAAGCAACACCAGGTCGTCGCAGGGACTCGTATGGGAAGAACAAGTTCATGAATAGCTGGAGGGAGTGGTTGATGTCGATGCCATTCCCTCACCATAGGACAAACTAGTGAGTGAAACAATGGAGGAGGAGGAGGAGAAATCTCTTCGGCTAGAAAGGATGGATATTGATTCGCAGGGTAGTGGAGAGGAACAAAACCCTTCTGCGTCAAAAACCCCGAGGAAACAACCCAGGGTTGAAGTATCCCACCAAACTAATGGAACCGACAGTGAGAAAAAAAAATCTGAGGGGCCAGGGTCACAACCAATGGTAGGGTCTGCGTAGTAAGAATAGTTACAAATTGAGGATATAACAATACATTCGGGGTCTGGCACAGAAGAAGGGGAATAAGAGGCTGGGCCATCTAGTGCGCCAACAAAGAGGAAAGGGAAACAACCCATTCATAGATCCTCGTACAAGCAGGCCGAGGTACCCATATTGTTACTGCACATTCCATAGGGGGTACAATCCACTACAAGATTGTTGGGCTGCGTAGATAGGCTTAGATATGTATACCATGATGTGTCTGACATTGACAAATTCCCAAAGTTCACGCCACAGTTTTACATGGAAAGTCTGGGCATAGTGCCACTAGGAGCTCTGGTGTGGAATCCAAAGCAATGGATAATAGAACTGTACAACACAAGTATAATGAATTTTCTCAATATTCTCCACTTTGGTAGAGGGAAAGATGTCAACAACTACGTCAAGCAGTTACTCACAGTTCTCCAAAGGGAATTTTAATGGATGGACAAGTTGGTGTCCATCAATGTGGAGCTAATTTCATCTATCACAGGACTTCCATTAGATGGCGAGAAGCACACGTAGTACTTGGATGATAAAACAAAGGAGAAGGAACTCGTTGAGTAAATAAAAAAAGACTTATGGCATAGATAGAGGGTCACGAGGAATAATTATTAAGAGGATCAATGAACCAATAACCAGGCTAGAAACAAAACTAATGGCATGCACACTCCTTTGGAAATGTCCGAAGGAGGAGGTCATTGCAGGAGTAGTAGAAGAAACAACACAATGTGAAAAAGGCGTCATGTTAAGTTGGGGTCCTTACTTGCTAAAACTGTTCTTAGATGACTGTAAATATGCACAGGACTTAGGGACCGAATTCCACTACTCATGGCTGATAGTGTTGATCGCGATGGTAGGATGGGGGGAGCCTACCTATTCATACTTCTTTTACAGAGTGGGAAAACGTCGCTCAATGAGGTATACGACCTTAGGGAACACTTTAGACCCTAAATGGAGAATTGAATTCTAGCACCTTTGCAATGTACCTGAATTAAATGAAGGAGAAGATAGCTAGTAGTTGGAGGATAACTCTGGAGGTGGTCGCGCAGTACCATGGGATAGCCATGTTCAAATCCACAAGACACAATATGTGGATCCAGGCGCACAGGGATCCAAAGAAAGAGTGGTTGCAATTTCGATACTGTGTCAATGTAGAAGAGGTAGAGTGGGCGATCAAGGACTGGGAGGATGACTGGAAAGTCCCAGGTATAACCAAAGAGATACCCAAGGAAAAGGAAACTAAAGTAGGCCCATTGTAGACATATGCATGAGACAATGGAACAACAATGCAAGGAACTAAAGCAACAATAGGAAGTGAAACAACAAAGAAACTACCTCCAAAGAAGAATCCAGGTCCTAAGCCAACGACACAAAAAAAGGACAACATACTAAATACAAATGGGAAGATAGGTAATAAGGACAATGTCCCTATGCAAGAAGAATAAGTAGGGGGGGACACGACAAAACAAGAGACTCCAATGAAAATAGTCCCAACAGATGTAGGGCCACCCAAAAGGCCGATCATACAAATAGTGGGGTCGTGCAAGAAAGCAAAGGCACATAAGGACATCCCAGAATACACAGTTACTAAGGATGACACACAGTTGGTAGAATAAAAAGTTTAGGACCGTGCAAATGAAGAATATGAGGAGGTTGAGAACCAAAGGGAAATAAATATGAAGGAATTGATGGAGGTTAGACAGGTCCTAGAAAGGATACAAGCAACACATAAACGAGATAAAGGAAAGGGACCAATGCAGCGATTGATAGAGGAACAAGACAAAACCACGCACAACGATGAAGAAACAATAAAAATCATAGCACAAGAAAGTCCAAATTTCAGCATTACACAGGACATGCTACAGATACAGGAGGAAATAACACATAATCCAATGAAAGGCTTGAAACAATTGGAGTTGGTTTTAGCAAAAATACCATTGAAATCACTGTACAAATTGCAAGTTAGCGTCACATAGGAGGTACAGTCATGGGCCAGGGCTAATGCAACATAACTGGAAGTCACCAAGGATGTTAAGGAAATGCTACAACTGACAATAATGAAATTCTATATGGAGACATAGGAAGAGAAGCATCGTGTGGATCACCTAGTAAAGAAATTGCAGGAAGTCTTCAAAACAATCCCGGATAGCGCGCAGGCAGCAGAAAGAATAGATACAGATCATCACACAGACAATCCAGGGGTACAAGTAGGAGACAGAGGAATTAAAGGAAAAATTTACACCTACAACCCCTCCTAAAGTCACAGCTGAGATAGAACATCAATAAACATTACATAAAAGTGTGATTGCAAGGGAAGCCAAGGAAGTCACATAACTCTTTGACATGACTGCACAAATATGGACTAGTCTTGAGGAAGATGAGAAGGTCCAATAGTTGGATCAATAAGAAGAAAAATTCAATGCAGGAGTTTAAGCAGCGACAAAAGGCAATGAACATAATCAAAGGTTGAAAGGCACGTAAGAGATGAAGAACCTATAGATGGAGCTAAAGACTGCATAGACAAATAAACATGCAAGACAGGTTGAATTGGAGCCACTCTAGAAAAAAGAAACACAAATAATTGCAGAACTAGAGTTATAAAAGACAAGGATAAAACATGCTCATATGGCGAGAATAGAGTTATTGAATGAACATATTACAATGCATATGGTAGAGGCACTAGCAGAGAAAGTTACGTAGGAGAAAGAAAAAGGGGAGGAACTAGCAGGAAAGTTCCACAATTTGTAGAAGGTTGTTCAAGGAGTGCACACCATCTGAGTGGCTCAGGACGAGCCACATGTCAGTGTTGGGGGCCTCTTGGCACAATCCTATTTTGGGGATAAAATCTAATTTTGGAGCACACGCCATATATTGAAGGAAGGAAGCATGTCGAAGATGGAGGAAAAGAAGCATGCCAAAGACCAAGGAAAATCAACACGGTGCACATGCATACAAACCTATCCATGTTAGGGTTAGGTTTTGATATGATTGTAATGGCTATGAGCCAATAAATTATTACAAATAAAGTCCTATGAGGTCTAGTAGAGGTTGGTTCATGATATAGCGAGTAGGAAAGAAGGGTGAATAAATTAGCGAGAAGAGTGAGTTTGTGAGGGTTAGGTCACAAGCTGTGGATCCTGGTGTGGTCTAGTTCGCCTAAGAGATTGAACTTGTCATAGTTTTTTGTTGTAATCATGGATAATGTAATGTGCACAGTGTTGTCTTTGAAGAATGATGAATAAACGAGCACAAGGGCCAAATATATGTGGACATATCCCCAAGGGGGGGGTGAACCACAATAACCATGCTGTGTTAATGTGTGTGAATGGCTATTTTAATGTTTATGCTATTTATTAGTTAAAGAATGTATGTTTAGCTTAGATTATTAGAGCATACATGCATGGTTTCCTTCAGGAATGAATAATAGATATAGATGAATGAGTAATAAACATGATGCATAAGAAAAATATACATATCACATTCTCAACCCCTTCCATGACTACAGAAATCTGAGTCCAACAATCTCCCATAAGTTATGTCAGGTGAGACTGCGTTGTGCAGTCTATGCACAATGTTTCCTTCTAGTTGACCAGGGGGGCCAATAGTTTGAGGGTTTTATTGGAAACCTTTGATATTAGAACCTCGGTAAGACCAAACATCCAAAACCAATATAAGGACAAAAACCAACCACATAAACAAGTTAGAAAACTCAATTCCTGAGGTGGGCATACCCATGCTCAAGTGTGATTACAAGCATGGAAACCAATCAAGTACACTATGGATCCATGTAGAATCTATATGTATATAAAGGAATGATCATGGCCACAAAAGAGATACATAGTGGGCCCATGTCAAACAAACATCATAATCAATGAAGGATATCTGGAGGCAAGAGCTAGATAAATGATCCTTTACAAGTACCGATGTGAGGAGTGGTATTGTCCAATCAAAACTAGGTAAGCAACATAAAATAAGTGATGCTACCTTGCTCTCAATGTATTCAAATCAACCTCCATGGTACGAATTTTCACTATGTGAATATATGTGTTAAAGTTGAACAAAGTGAGACACCATTTGATTACCGATCATTGATGTATACCATTAGCAAACCCGATACAACCCACCGATAATGATAATGGACATCAAGGTGCCTAGTAAAATCTAACATGTGTGAATAGAGGAATCAATGTCGAACAATTTCAAGAATCTATCGATCATGAGACATTGATGTATTCCCACTATCAATAACAAGGGAACCTGCCACTAATGACTACAAGCCCCAAGGTATTGATAATGACTCTAGATCCCTGTCCTGAAGTAACTTGTGTTGAAATTGATAGGAAGAGATCTACTGGAAGGAGGGAATTAAGTCATCCCCCATAATCCAACACTAGGAGAAGCAGAAGGCCAAAGGTTTGGAAGGACTCAGATGAAATATTGAAATGACCACCATGAAGTACGTCTCTTGCATGCACCATATGTAAGTAGCACATGAAAGAGACCCTCTAAATAACAAATATTACTGATAAAGGAAAGGAAACCACCAATGAAGACAAATTGAATCAAAGGTACTTCACAAATCCCAATGTGTGAATAATGTTCTTGTCATTGAACATAAGGGAAACAACTGAGTCAATGACCAATGATGGAATGTCATCCATTGAGCACAAAGTTACCTATCAATGATGTAAATAGGGCCAAGGTGAGACTCTAGGAAAAAATGTCAAAGCAATTTGTCGTATTCGATAAGATCTTAACCCATCGATAGCAAGTCAATGGGGACCCTCCATACCAACAAGAGTATATGAAAAATAAACTTTTGATTATGAGATGTACTTGACACACAAGAATTCTGCGAAATGGACAACACAGGATAAAACTTCCTCTGAACAAGAACACTACACAATATGTGACTTAGAAAACATGAACTAAAAATGAACATTGACATAAGTTTGTGATGTAGGAGGCATCGACACACTCTCCATGGTGACTATAAGAATAACCAGTCAGAGGAGTAACAACTTTGTGTAACTGGTTCAGTTTCCTATAGTCATATTAAACCCAAATTGTTGAGAATGGACTCAAAAATTTGTGCTTTGTTCATAGGTGACTCGGATTCTACCAATAATGATAAAAAAAGCACATTCCCATGATATTTTTTCATTATTCAATTTTGTTTGTCTTTTTCATATTATAAATCCTAAAAAAGAATAAAATAATGCTAGAGTAAACAAAGGAAATGAGTGTTGCAGGAAAGAAAAATAGTTCCAAGTGCAAGGAACAAACCTATGCTCAATGCAAGGATTAGTTTAATTCATGGGAAAACAATTGAAACTTTAGATATACTAGGTATCTTGCTTTATAATTAAATGTGTTGTCTGAAGGTTTATCATATTGGACTCTAGTCACTGTAATTTTTCTATGCGCCGCAAACTTCTTTCACTTGATCAAATCCTACAGTATTTGTATCTTAAGCCTTTGTAGATCGAATTTTCTTGATTTATACCAATACAATTAATTTACAACCATCTCTTACATCCATGAACCTATCCACTGCATTTTCCTGTTAGTGCTACATACTGTATGCATTGAAGGCGTTGCAGACACTTTGCTTTTCTCACTTGACAAAACCATCAATGACTGTTTTTTTCACTCAGGCCTGAGATAAAATGTTTTTCAAATCATTTTCATTTTCTAGACTTGTTTATCTGCAAACCTATTTTACTAAACCCTAGTCTAAGATTCATTCACGACAAACTTGATTGTGCGTTGTAAACTGAAGGATCGCACTGCGAATCCTCTGTTTTACATATAATTTCTACAAACTTTTTCCTGATTACAATCTCATATAGTTTAGGATTATTGTTCTTTCCTCTCATCTCCTACTTGCAATATTTCATTATTGCATTGTTGTTTTGCATGAATTCTTCATTCAACAAAACCTCAATTGTGCAAAAGGAAATAAAAAACCATAAATATTCTTGTTCTCATCATATATCTAGTAACAAATGTTATAAAAAGGGAAAAGGGTTTTTTAAATAGCTATCATGGTTAATCAACAAGGCAAGAAGGTTCACAAAGGGGATAAATTGTCAGGGTTGAGCCCCATGACCTGTAGCTTATAAATTCTGAACCATTTTTCAAAGAATCATTTTAGAGAGTGGGTTGCTTGGTGTTTTGTGAGAAAATGAAAAGATGACATCCTAAGGTTTATAAGAAGTTTTTACTCAATTTCAGTGGGACAAATACTAAGGTGGGTGCATTGGAATTTGAAGTTTTAGAGCAATCTATTTCTACAGCCGTAGAGATACCCATTCAGGGTGAAAAATGGTTTAAATCCATGTCCTTGAATTCTACATTTTTCAAGGAGTTCCTAAAACATGAATATCAAGGAGACAACCTATCTAAGGGAGTGTCAAGAAGTCATATGATGGAGTTTTTTGAAAAAACGCTCATAGTTATTCAAATGTATTTCACTTATGAAGGAAGGTTCAATATGGTATATCAATACCATATCAGATTGTTACTACACTTGCTAGGAAAGAGTCCATGAACTTACCCTTTTATCTGTTCAAGATAATTGGGAAGATGCCAAATAGAGTCCAAGCTAAATATAAGCAGGTGGATACTAGTGTTTTTCATTCTCATTTAATTAAAATACTAGTATTGGAAGAGTTTAAGAAGAGCAATATTGATTGGGATGTTTTCCTAGCTGCATCAGGATTTTATCCATATGTTGCTCACACATCACAGTAAAAAATACAAAAAACCTACTCCTACTGAACATATTGTGCACTCAAAGTCAAGTAAAAAGAGGAATATGACCAAAATTAATAAGTCCATTTAGTCTATCGATAAAGTAGTTGAAGGTCCCTCACAACCTCCTGATAGAGAAGCTTCTCCCATGGTAGAGCATGCACCTATGGAGACATCATCTAGTAAAGTAAGGATTCTGAAGGGTAAGAAGCTTGTATTTTCTTCACCTGTTGTTGTAGAATCAATCAAGCCTAGAAGACCTTTCACCCGATAAAAAACTATGCAACATATTCTTATGGAGGAGGGTACATCCAAAGTCTCAATTTAGCAAAAGGATAAAACCCAGCCTTCTAAGAAACCAATAGATGTTATTGATATCAATTACCCTTCTCATGAAAGTATTCGTACTTTCAAAAGACTTAGGAGGAGGCTTAAAAATATAAGAGATGAAAATAAAAAGTTGAAGAAGGAAAACCTGGAGGCCTGAATCAAGCTAAAGAATACTTTAGATTTATCTGAAGAAGATATTGATAAAGAAATATATATGGATAAGAGATCCTTACCTCTGCATAGGTAGTTAAAGAATGTGTATACTATATGAAGAAAAGAGTTTTCCAAGATACAATTAGGAGGTTGAAAGAAGAATTGCAACCATTCAAGGAGCTGATAGAAAAAATAAATTTGGATATGTTAGCTCGTGTGGCTACTAGAAGAAACACCAGAAAAAGATGAAGAAAAGACATCATTTATGCATCAACATCAACTTTTTTCCATGGTTTATTTTATACATAGCGCTATAACCTTGAGCAATCATTTTTGTCTTAAATTGTTATTACCATATTCATATGACTTCCGCAAAGGTTACTTTATGTTTCAGAAGATTGTAACATGTTCTAAAAAAGGTTTCCCAATTTTTTTTCCAATTTTTGACATTGGAAATCAATTTTGAATGTAAAATCCCACCTATAGGAAAGTTCACAATGTGTGTTGTTAAAGGCGTCACAAACTGGTTGTTTTGGAATAGTTTTTAGCACAGGTGTTGCGAACTGGTTCTCACGTGAAGTTTTGGGTTGATGAAGACTGTCAGATGTCAGATTAAGTTCGAATAAGCTCCTCAAGAATCAATTGGACATCAAGAGCCACTTGCCTCAAGGATATACCTTCAGTTAAGTCACATGCAACAAGTTATGAGGAGTTGCATTCAATGATTCCAACAATTTCCTAAAATGTAGCATTCAGGTTAGATTTTTGTTGTGCGCCTAGTGCCACGCCTCTCTAAGGCACACGATCATATGTAGAATCTAGGTGGCAGATTCTAGAGATTGTTTTGGATTTTTTTTCTATTTAATATGTATTGTAACTCCATTAGAGGGTTCAAATGGTTGTAGAGTGATACTCTTATCTTTATTTTCAACTGTAACAGAGTTTCCAGACTGTATGTATCAGATTTACGAATCTTGAATAGTGAATGATCAATTTCTTCTTCCACTATCACATATGTGTTTTTATCTCACCTTGATGCTAGTTGTTGATGGAGGTGTCATCCTTGTTATTTTTCCTTACTACAATGAATGATTTACTATTTGTAATTGATGCAAGTATTATCAAAGTGATCTCTTGTTGATTAGGAGGTTCCTATTTAATGAGGTTTTTGTTATATGTGTTTCAGAACTTCTTGATGTAACCTAATGCATGTATTTCATATTTCCTGCTAAGTCTTCCATATTTCCATTTGATATTTCTAAACATTGATATGAGACTATTCAATCCTTGCTTGTTGGTGTGTATTTCATGGAGGTTTGTGTTGATATTTTAAATCGAGTGTCTCACCCATTTTCTACACATTGAAGACATTATTATCTTTAACAAACCTACACATTTTCTGATGGGTATTAGGCTCAAACCTACAACAGTTTAGGTGAGACTTCTAGTGCTAATGTTTTTGGCACCACTTTCAGGGAGGGGAGTTAAAGATATTTCCTTGTGATGTACGACAAGGACACTATTGAATTTGTTGCTGTACAAAAATCAGTAAACAAAATGACTACAATAGTGCACCTACCGACTCCAAAGTTTAGTTGTGGCTCCCAAGAGAAGGCATACGAGGGATAATGCACAGTCACCTCTGTCTACACCTGAACCTGATCCAGAAAAATCATTAGGAATGGAAAATCTTTGCAAGGAGCTTCCTCTTCTAAATCTTCATGTATTTCTAAAGACCTACCTGACTTTGTTTTTCATACACCATTTGTTGTTTATGATATTCGTCATTTACTTGTAGATGAAACTACTGTAAATTTAGAATTATAATATCTTTCTATTGAATACACACTGTTTTCTCCTTACTTGAAAGAAGAAAGTCTATAAATCTTTGATTTTCTTGCATCTCTTGAAATTGTTAAGTGGTTTAGACTTGAAAGTTAGGAAGATTTTCCTTTCTTAGGTTCTCCAACTCCTCATTCATTTAATTTTCTTGTAACCAAAGAAGAAGGAAACTCACTTTCTGTTAAAATATCTTTAGATATACCCAAGTCCAATCCAACTTCTGTTAAGTATGAATCTTCTTCACCCCATACTCCTCCTTTTTCAAAACCTCCTATTATACAAATTGCATTTTCATCCGCAAAATCACCTCTTACTTCTCCCAAGAGTCAAAGTCCTCCTTTTCCAAATCAAATGGTAGGAGTTAATCCTCCTCATAATAGAATGGATGCCATTATGGCTACTAGGTATGCACCATTAGTGATTCCTCAACCCATGAATTCTCTCCCAGTAGAAGATTACCTTAAGTACATGCGTAAATTTAATGGAGAAGAATATATTGTTGTAGAATAACATCTTGTTGCATTTTAGAGTAATGCAGATAATTTGAACATTGAAAATGAAGATGTTTGGATGAGGGTCTTTGATCCAAAATGGATCAAGGACAGCCAAAATTTCAAAATTCTTGGAATCAGATGAAATGAGTGCCATTGCGTAGGGCTCATTGTGTTGATTCCGACCATATATATATTTTTTCTAAAAATGGACACCATATGCATAATTTTTTGTGATCTGAAGTCCAAGTCAAATAGCTAAAAAAGTCAAAGTCAAAGTCAAATTCAACTGATGATGTCAACATTATGTCATGATGAAGTCAACATGACATCATGATGACATGAGCAGGGTGACGTGGAAACACCAGGAGCTGACACATGTCAGGCATTTTTGGCATTTTCAGGCTGAGTTGGACCAGTATGAAAGTGACATGTGGCACTGTATTGAAGTGACATGTGGCATTGTACGGAAGTACGAATGCTAACATGGCACTATACGAATGATAATGTGGCATTGTACAGATGTTGATGTGGCACTGTACAGATGTTGACGTGGAACTGTATGGATGGTGACGTTGCACTGTATGGATGCTAACATGGCATTGTGTGGATGATGATGTGTCAGGCTGAGGTGGCATTACATATGACATGTGGAAACTGACTAGGTAGGCTGACGTGGTCGTATGGATGACACGTGGAAAATGAATATGAAGTAGTGACGTGGCTTGGATCAATGGCGAGGTGACATGTGGTCTAATGAAGAGGTGCCACCTGATACCTTTTGGAAGGTAAAAAATTTGGAGGATCCACCAAATCTGGTGGAATCTCTCTAAATTTGGCTAACTATCGCTAAGTTTGGAAATTGTCACTAAATTTGGCGGAGTCTGACTTATTTAGTCGTGCATGGAAATCGAGAAAATGAGTTTTTTGGAATGCAGATCAAGACTATACAGACTGTATGGATCTGACAGGGTGCAACATTGGGATTCATGCCGAGCGGAGATGTCGAGGGACTGTTCATAAGAATGTCGAATTTATACTCAAAATTTGCAAAATTTTGAGGGGAGTTCGAATATGATTTTGTTTTTGCATACAAGTAGCCGAACATAAAAGTGCATCTAGAGCCCAATATGTTGAGCCAAGCATAGCCAACTTTACACTCAAAAGTCTCAGAATTTTCTGTTCCAGCCAATGGTGATGTATGTTTCTGTCCATAAGTTGCATATCTGAAAGGTGGTTTTAGGAGCTATTATGTAAGCCTTTCTTTTGTATTATTAAAGCATTGAATATTAATAAGAAGCCTTCCCCACTAAGACAAAGTTCTGGATACGTAGGAAAACTTGTGCCAAACTCCGTTATCATTCTTGGTGTTATGGTTTTGATGTTTTTAATTCTTATATGGATGAAAATTATTTCATTAATATTATTCTCTTAATTCCTAAATGGTAAATCAACTCATGCATAAACTTAACCATAGTCTTTAAAAGATCAATTTCAGATCAAGTGGTATCAGAGAAGGTTGAAAATTGGTTGTTTGAGTTTGCATGATTACCAGGGAAAAGCTGATTAATGGTGAAGGAGAGCTTGTAGAAGGAGATCCATAGACTGGATCAAGAAAGAGGACATCTCAAAGTGAGAAGATGGCATCAGAAGAAGGACTTTCTCAAAATGAAAGAGAGTTTCAAAAGACTTTCTTTGCCATGTTAGAGATGGTAAAAGTGTTGTATGATGATTACTTGGAACGTAAGAGACCGGTTCAAAGGGAATCTTCAACGCAAACCAAAAGTAAAGAAGGAGAGAACCCTCCTAAAACTCATCCTTCACACCTCCTTCATCTCCATATTCTTCTTCTTCTTCAAGTACAAGTTCAAATTCTACTGTAAGAAAACATTTTCATAAACATAAGCCTGATATGCCATTACTTAAACTTGGCGTAAAATTTGTTTTTCCTATGTATGATGGCAAAGTTAATGATGAGAAACTTGATAACTAGGTTAGACAGATGGAAGTATATTATAATGTGCAACAAATCAAAGATGAGGAAACCAACATTAGATTAGCATCGCTTAGTCTTGAAGGCACAACTCTCATTTGGTGGAAAAGTAAAATGCAACATGGAACTCAACAAGTTGGTAAGATTTTTCCATCATGGCATGATTTTATTTCTGCACTTAGAAAACCATTATATCCATTGGGATATAAGGAAAAGTATTTAATTGAATGGAAAAGTCTTAAGCTGAGAAAAGGACAGACGATGAAGGAATATACAGATGAATTTCGTAAGATGGATTTGATGTTAGATGTTACAAAGACTACATAAGAAACTCTTATGAAGTATATAAGAGGTTTTCTTGCTTATATTCATAATATTGTATTTATGTTTGGACCTAATAAAATTGATGAGGTTTATGTCCAGGAAACACATATTGAAGCAAGAAAAACTGGAGTTAGTGTATCAGGGGAATCATATTCAAAGAAGGATGGCAAAGGAAAAGGCAATGGGAGGAAAGCAAATTCAGAGACATTAAAGGAAGATAAGATCTCTTGCAAGCATTGAAAGAAAGAAGGGCACGATGATTAGTATTGATGGAAATTTCACTAAAAGAAGAGACTGAAGTGGTTCAAAGAAAGGAAAGGGAGGCAAAAATTTGCAACAACACCACAACCGACAGACTTGGGGTATGATTCAGGTGATGAGACTAAAATCACAACAGTTGCCTTTTCAGGTAAAATTGGTGATGGTTTTGATTCAAGAAGTAAATTGTTTCATATAAGGGTCATTATGAAACATACTAAGATCGATACATTCATAGATAGTGGATCTCAATATAACTTAATTTTAGAAGAAGTGGTTAAGAAAATGGGATTAAACACTAAGATGCACCACAAACCCTATTCACTAAATTGGATAAACAAAGATCATAAATTGCCCATAACAACACAATTTATCATAAAGTTTGCAATTACATCTAAGTATGTGGATGAAGTAAAATGTGATGTGGTGCCGCTAGAAACATGTGGAAAGGTCTTAAGAATCCCTTATTTATATGATCGCAAAGCAATCTTGTACAATGAACATAATCAATATCACTTAACCAAAAAAGGGACAAAATATGTTGTACATGCTCATCACATAAAAGCAAATCAATATCTTCTAACAATGGAACAATTAAAGAAGGCAACTTATGCAAGAAATACACATATAATTGTCCCAAGTAAAGCAGTTGATATTAAGCATGAACATGAGATGGTTGTAGGATGAGAATTCAATCATAATTTTCTTTAAGATAAGTTAATGTCGTGCAAGCACATCAAACATATTGGTTTTGTTTTAGTGATATTTTTGATGTTATCGCTGCTAATTGTTTCTACATGGATGGTAGTGGATTTAGTAAGATGTGAATGATTTCAAGTGGCTAACAATATGCTTTCAGTTGTCATGGTTATTATGCAATTGATTATGATGGGACAGGTGCACATGACATAGTTTAGAGATAAAGGACAAGTGGGGAGGCCTATCCCACACTTGATGATTGGTTAATACCCTTTTGGAGGACCAAAAGGTCTTAGTGGGGAGGAATGATCCAAAATGGATCCAGGAAGGACAAAATTTAAATTTCTTAGAATTAGATGAAACCAACACCATTACGTAGGGCTCATCATGTTGATTCCTACCATATTTTTTTTTTTTGAAAATGGACACTGTATGCACAAGTTATCGTGATCTGAAGTTCAGGTCAAACATGCAAAAAAGTCAAAGTCAAATCAAAGTCAAATTCAACATGTGAAAGTCAATTGATGATGCCATCAATATGTCATGATTATAACAGCATGACATCATGATGATGTTAGCAGGGTGGCATGGCAACACCAGGAGCTAACATGTGTCAAGCGTTTTTGGCATTTTCGGGTTTAGTTGGACCAGTACGAAAGTGACATGTGGCACTGTATGAAAGTGCCATGTGGCAGGGTGACACATGGAAGTACGAATAATGATCTGGCAGGGTGACATGTGGAAATACATATGTTGACGTGGGACTATAGAGACGTTAACCTGGCACTGTACGAACGCTGATATGGCACTGTATGGGTGGTGACGTGGCATTGTACGGATGTTGATGTGGCACTGTAAGGACGATGATGTGGTAGGATAAGGTGATAGTATGGATGACACATGGAAGTTGACTGGGCAGGTTGACATGGTCACACATATGACACGTGGCAGATGACTGTGCAAGAGTGACGTGGCTCGGGCCAATGGCTAGGTGACACATGGCCCAATGACAAGGAACCACGTGGCACCTTCCGGAAGGTAAAATATTTGGAGGTTCCACCAAATCTAGTGCCAAGTCTAGCAGAGATCCTCCAAATCTGGCAGAATATCACTAAATCTGGCTAACTGTCATTAAATTTGGTGGAGTCTGGCTTATTTAGTCGGGCACATAAATAGAGAAAAATGCATTTTTTGGCACGAAGTTCAATATTATACAAACTATATGGATTTAACAGGGCATAACATTAGGATTCGTGCCGAGGGGAGGTGTCGAGGGACTGCTCATAAGAAGGTCGAATTTATACTCAAAAGTTGCAGAATTTTGAGGGGAGTCTGAATATGATTTTATTTCTGCATCCGAGTAGCCGAACAAAAAATTTCATCCAGAGCCCAAGATGTCGAGCCAAACATAGCCGACTTTACACTCAAATGTTTAAGAATTTATTGTTCCAGCCAATGCTGATGTATGTTTCTGTCCATAAGTTGCAGATCTGAAGGGTGGTTTTAGGAGCTTTTATGTAAGCCTTTCTTTTGTATTCTTAAAGCATTGAAGATTAATAAGAAGCCTTCCCCACTTAGACAAAGTCCAGGAGACGTAGGAAAACTTGTGCCAAACTACGTTATCATTCTTGGTGTTATGGTTTTGATGTTTTTACTTCTTGTATGGCTGCAAATTAATTCATTAAGCTTTTTCTCTTAATTCCTAAATGGTAAATGAACTCATGCATAAACTTAACCATATTCTTTAAAAGATTAATTTTGGATCAGTCTTTGTGCTAAGCCTAGATGGAGAAGCCCATAAGTGGTTTAGAAGTTTATCCCCTCGATCAATAGTTGGAATTGATGCCCCAGATGATTCCTTTTTAAGGTATTGGGGTGACAAAAAAGATTTCTTATATTACATTACAAAATTTGGGTCTCTTAAAAGGAAAGAGGGTGAATCTTTGTCAGATATCTCAAAAACATTTAATAAGATGTACACAAATGTTCCTACTAAGATTAAACCCAATGAGACCTCTTCTAAAATAACTTATGCAAGTGATTTTTACCCAACATTTTATCTTTTGTTGAGAGAAAGAAGGTCTGCAACATTGGCCCATATGAAAGATACTGCACTAGAGGTTGAATCAAATATACTAGCATCAGATAAGTTGAGGGGAAGATTTGGCAGAGATAGGATAAAATGGAAAACAAAAGCCTCATCTTCATATACTTCAGGTATTGATCCCAAGGTTGATGAATTGACCAAGTTGGTTAAGTGATTATCTATAGAGATGGAAAGTTTAAAGGTTGAAGGGAGACAAGCTAATAGAAATCCTCAAGACTTTGGAAACATAAATCAGTTTAGAAGGCCTAACAATACACCTCAAATTTTGCAAAGTGATCCGAGAAATAAAGAGGATTAGAAAGTTCAAGCTCCTTTATAGAACAATTTGGTTAATGATAGAGAAGGACATAATGAGGATGAAGACCAAGAAATTCATTTTTTAGAGGATACATCTGCCTCTTCTCATTTAACACAGACTGCTTATGAAGAGTCTTTGATGTGAAATCAGTTGGATGAGTTAAGTAAAGGAGAAAAAGTCAATCAAGATGAAGCTCAAAACAAGTACAATCTGAGATCAAAACAGAGAGATGGAAAACCAAGTGCATTTACTCAGCCTAGAAAGACAGATACTCCTTCAAAATATGTGGTTGCACCAAATAAAGAGGCAAGAGAACAAAAAAATATCCCATTATCATGGATCTTGTTCAAGAGGTAAAGGAAATCCAAAAATCCCACTCTTATTTTAATTTTGAGAATGAAATCCAGAAAATCAAGATTCATGTCCCACTTCTAGAATTGATGAAAAATGAAGAATTTAAAAAATCTATCTCAAAAATGTTGCAGCCTCAATCTTATCCCACTTCATCAGATTCAGTTAACTTGTAGGATGAGAATCCTGTAGTTATATTAGGACCACTGGTAGAAGACAAAGATGATTCCTCTCCCCCATTTTACACTTTCAATGTGCATGACAATATTTTGCACAATTGTCTTATGGATTCAGGTGCATCCCGTAATCTAATGCCTAAGGATGACATGGATGAATTGGGCCTAGAAATCACTAAATCTTGTCATGACTTGTATTCTTTTGACTCAATAAAAGTAAAATGTCTTGGAGTTATTAAAGATCTTGTTGTCACAATTTTCCAATTACCTATGAAAAGCATGGCCATGGACATTGTAGTTTCATATGTAGCCCCCAAATTTGGGATGTTACTATCCATATCATGGATCAAGAGGTTATGAGGAACTTTACAAATGAATATTTCTTATGCTACCATACCAGTCTTTGGAGGTGAGCATAGGAGATTGTATAGAGAAGCTCAACTAGCATACATCATAAGTGATGAGAGCAACCAAACAAACCATCCCATCTATGTTGTTGACACTGATTTGGGGTCTAGTATTCTTCATCTTAATGAGTCTCCTCAGCCATCCTTAGAGATAAAAAAACAGTCATCAAGAAAATGTGAAATAACTAGACATGGTGTTCAGTTGTGGAAGATGTATTTTGATGGTGCATCCTCCAAGGATAGTGTTGGTGTTGGGGTAGTGTTCATTTCTCCCTCTCAACATGTCACAAATTTGTCCTTAAAACTTCTTGCATAATATGAAGCCTTATTTTTGGGGCTTAGAGCTGCAAAGGACATGAAAAATGAGGGACTGACAATATTTGGAGATGCATAAATGATTGTGCATCAAGTCAGAAATATTTATCAAACAAAATAGCATAGATTGAAAGCTTATAGTAATGACGTTTGGGACCTCATTGATAACTTCTTATTAGCTCTCAACATATCTTTTGTTCCCAGAGAGGCTAATACACTAGCTAATTCCTTAGATGTTTCTGCCGGCAATTTTAAAATTCCCCTACCTCCCAAACCTAAGTATAATGTTGAGGTAAAATATAGACTTGCTATACCTGATAATTTCAAGCATTGGAAGGTTTTTGAATATGATAAAGAACTAAAGATGTTTTTGGAAACAATGGATGAATTTTCAGCTCTTCATATTGACCAAGATTCAAATGAAGATAAAAATTTGCATGTTGATAAATTTTTGAACCAAATTGCAGATCATAAAAAAATTCAATTGCCTAGCAATCACATTCCTAAAGGATTGGTTCCTTTCGAAAGGATCTTTGATAATAATGATGTGGCTGTGAAGGTGAGTGGTTTTAAAGAAAATGCAGATTTGATAGATTGTAATTTAGGCACTGAAGAAGAACCCAAATATGTTAAACTATCCAATAGCCTATCAAAATATCAAAATGTTGAATATGTCAAATTGTTGAAATAATTTTATGATGTGTTTGCATGGAAGTATGAAGACCTGGACACTTATGATACTAGAATCGTTGAGAATAGGATACCTTTGAAAAATAACACTAAACCTTTCAGACATAAGCTCTGATATATTATCCCAATGTTATTGCCTATGATGGACAAAGAGGTCAAGAAACCGCTTGATTCCCAAATCATTATACCTCCGAGGTATTCTGATTGGGTAGCTAATTTGGTCCCTGTCAGAAAGAAGAATGGTGAGATCAGTCTTTGTGTTGACTTTAGGAATTTAAATATGTGTTCTAGAAAAGACAACTACCCTTTACCCAATATGGAACACATTTTTCAAAGGGTGACAGGCTCAATGAGGATTTCAATGATTGATGGGTTTTCATGATACAATCATATTTTTGTGTTGCCAGAGGACATAGAGAAGACAAAATTCACCACTCCCTGGGATACATTCATGTATGCCAATATGCCATTCGGTCTTATGAATGCAGTGGAAGATTTCTAATGTGCAATGGACATTGCATTTATTGGAGAGAAAGACAAGTTTGTGGTTATCTATTTGGATGATATTACCATGTTTTCCAAGTTTGATCAAGAGCATTACCAACATTTAAAGAAGGTGTTTTTGAAGTTCAGAAAGTATGGGCTGTCCCTAAATCCCAATAAGTCTCTTTTTTCCATGGAGGGTAAGCTTCTAGGACACATTATCTCAACTGAAGGAGTAAATATTGACCCCAATAGAGTAGAGGCTATCAAAACCCATTCTCTTCCAAGGTCCAAGAAAGAAATTTAGTCCTTCTTAGGTAAGATAATTTTTTTAAGGAGATTTATATCTAACTTTGTTGAGTTAGTGAAATTCATCACTTCCATGTTGAGAAAAGGAAATGAAGTAAAATAGACACCAAAATCTAGGAGTTCTATTGAGAAGATAAAGCAAGCATTGGCCGATGATCCTATTCTAATAAATCCTAATTACTCAAAGGAATTTATGATTTCTTATTTTTCCTCCAATGATACACTAGTTTTTGTCCTTCTACAGAATAATTCAGATGGAATGGATCGACCTATCTCCCTTTTTAGTAGGGCCTTGAGAGATGTTGAATTCATGTATGGCATTATGGAGAAACAAGATTATTCTTTAGTCAAAGCTCTTAACACATTCATGGTGTATGTTCTTCATTCAAAAATCATTGCTTATGTTCCTTCAAGTAGGGATGATTTCATGGGATAAATTTCGCTCATGGGCTAATTTTCCATGGTTTTTCCAAAAATGAGATTCGCTATTTTAAAAATGATTCACCCAAATTCTATAGGATAAATTTATTTTACCTCAAAAATCGCCAAAATTTTATAAAAACTATATAAAATCCTTAGAAATTCGAATATTTTTACAAAAATATCGTCAAACATTTATAGTTGGCATATGAAGGATTAGTAAGATTCGCCAAGGTTTCTACATTTTAAAATAAATTTCCATCCTTAAAATCATCCCCACCTTCAAGTTTTGTTTAAGAAATTATGATTCAGCCTGATATAGATGGGAAAAGAAACAAGCAGATTGCTATGATTTTAAAGTTTGATCTTGAGGTGAAACCCACCAAGCTAGTAAAAGTTCAAGGATTGGCTAGAATGCTAGTTGGATCCAATTGAAAGGAATCGAGTCTAAATTTTATGAGCACTAACTCTATAAATCAATAGTCTGGTATTTAAAACAACAACTTACAAATAAACTCAAATTTGGTAGAATGAAGTTGGTACAAGGACATCATCTATTTACTACAAAATTTGCATCCTTCCACTAGACTTGAGAAGACAAAGGTAAGATCTCTGAAACTTAAAGCAGTCAGGTATTGTATTATTGATAAGATTCTATATTGGAAGGATTGTTCAGGGATTGTTTTAAGATGTTTAGATCCATAGGAGGAAAAAAAAATTATGACTGAATTTCATGGGAGTTTATGTGGAGGTCATCACTTATGGAGAACCACAACATACAAGATACTTACAGATAGGTATTTCTAGCCTACTTTATTCAATGATGTGTGTGAAAATATTAGAACATGTGACAAATGTCATAAATTCTCAGGTAAACATCAACTCAATTCTTTGCCTCTGAAAACCATAGTGGTATCTGGCCCTTTCCAGTAGTGGGGATTGGACTTTATTGGAGAAATTCATCCATCCTCAAGTGGCCATCACTGTTAGATTCTGATTGCTACTGATTACTTTACCAAATGTATAGAATCCATTCCCACCAAGAATGAAACACATAAATTTTTTATTGGTTTCTTGGAAGATATTCTATCAAGGTTTGGTTTCCCAAATAAAATTGTTGCTTATAATGCAACAACTTTCAAAGTTGAGCCCCTGGTGAAGTTTTGTGAAAAATTCAATATCCAACTTATCCATTCCACTCCATATTACCCTCAAGGTAATGGATTAGAAAAATCCTCCAACAAAAGATTAGTAAATATTATCAAAAATTTATTGGAAGACAATAATAATTCATGGGATTCTAAGTTGAAGTTTGCTCTCCGGGCATACAGAGTAACCACCAAAAGGTCAATTGGCACCATGCCATTTCAGCTAGTTTATGGAGATGAATTTCTTTTCCTTTCTCAATTAGCTTTACCTGTGGAAAAATTCCTTCAATATCAAGAAGAGGAACCATATGACATGATCAGGAGGATGCATCAACTTGTGGAAGTGCAACAAACTAGAGAGCAGTTGTTTAACAAATCACAAAGTGATCAACAAAAAATCAAAGGAATGTTTGACAAGAAGGTGAAGAAGGAAGATTTTCAGCTTGGGGACCTGGTACTCAAGTGGGATGCTCAGAAGCATGATAAAGGAAAACATGGTAAATTCAAAGCTCTTTGGGTTGGTCCTTTTAAAATTTCTGAAGTTTTGGAAAATAATACTTTTAGGCTACAAAATTTGGAAGATGATGAAATTTATGGTGGCCCAGTCAATTGACATTTTCTCAAAAAGTATTTTTTCTAAAGCCATGGGTGGATTCATTTCATTGTAAATACCAGTCTATTAGTTAGTTTTGTTTTCTTTTAATAATGAATCCTTTCCCAATCAATAAGGCATTGGAATTGCAATGTTCTTGGAGCCTCACAAGGAGGTTTCCATCCCCCGTGGAGCCAAATGTTAGCACATAGGATGTATAGGAGTCAAATTTTTTAAGCTTCTAGGTTTGAGTGGGTATTTTTATTTTTGGTTCTTAATTCATGCCTTATGTAAACAAATTATGTTTTGATTGTTTCATGAGTCAATAGAATTGACCCTAGTCCATGTGAGAGTCTTGGTGTAATGATAAGTGGTCATCATCATTAGAGAAAAGGGGGTAGGTGTTGGTCATGCCCTTGGTTTAAAGCTCATCATTATGAAGTGTCATGTCTCCAAAGGGTGTACAAAGGGTTCTTATGTCATATTTAACCGTTTGAGGGTTAAATCATGTGCCAAGTCAACCTGTTGCAAACTCACCTGAAAGTTTGCAGTGAATCAAGAAAGTACCGCATGCAGTAATCACATACCATTATTCTTTGGAAATGTGAAAATGTGTATCTTATTGTTTTAAGTGCCATTTATTCATAATTTTCTTCAAGTTAGTTTCAAGAGGAAAGTTTATCATTTTGAATATAGCGTGTTGCAAACTGGTTTGAATTACACCGCTGCAAATTTCCTGTAGCAGATGAAGGCAAGTTAAAGGATTCCAAGAACTGTCAGTTAATTTCATGGGAAAACAATTGAAACTTCTGATATACCAAGTACCTTGTTTTATAATCAAATGCGTTGTCTGAAAGTTTATCATATTGGACTCTAGTCGCTGTAATTTTTCTGCACACTTCAAACTCCTTTCACTTGGTCAAATCCTATAGTATTTGTATATTAAGCCTTTGCAGACCCAAGTTTCTTGCTTTATACCAATAAGATTAATTTTCAACCATCTCTTATAGCCATGACCTTATCCAATGCATTTTCCTATTAGTGCTACATAATGTATGTATTGAAGGCACCGCTAACACTCTATTTTTCTCACTTGACAAAACCATCACTGACTGTGTTTTCACTCAAGCCTAAGATAAAATATTTTTCCTTTTACAGACTTGTGGATTTGCAAACGTATTTTACTAAACCTTAGTCTAAGATTCATTCATTGCAAACTTGATTTTGCGTTGCAAAATGAAGGATCGTGTTGTGAATCCTCTATTTTACATTGAATTGCCACAAACATTTCCCTGATTGTAGTCTAATCTAGTTTAGGATTACTGTTCTTTCCTCTCATCTCCTACATGTAGTATTTCATTCTTTCATTGTTGTTGTGCATGAATGCTTCATTCAACAATACCTTAATAGTGCAAAAGCATATAAAAAGCCATAAATCTTCATGTTTTCATCATATATCTGGTAACAATTGTTATAAAAAGGGAAAAGGTTTTATTAAACAACTATCATGGATAGTAAAAAAGGTAAGAACGTTCACAAAGGGGGAGAAATTTTCAGGGACGAGCCCCGTGACCTACAACTTATAAATTCAGAACCATTTTTCAAAGAATCATTTCAGAGAGTGGGTGTGGGCACAGGGGCAGAACCAGGGTTCAACGCTTACAACAACGTACTAAAGAAAACCCTAACTAATGGCCCTTTCGGCAACACCTGCGAAGCAGATGAAGTCTCACCCGAGGTAGAAGAAGGGGTGGTTGCAGAACTCAGATGTATGCAACCTTAGCTGGGACACAGATTTGTGATTGCAACACCTTAACATAGCACTTAGCATTTACGGTTCATTAATATTCAGTCTTAGCTTACATCGAAGATAAACCCTAACAATAGATCAATGCAGTATTCACACAGATCCAATATATTTAGGCACTAAGCACATCAACATAGACCAGATCTAACATTCATTCACATTATTCAGCACTAAGCTATAATATT
This sequence comes from Picea engelmannii, assembly GCA_009831015.1. Taxonomy (NCBI): domain Eukaryota; kingdom Viridiplantae; phylum Streptophyta; class Pinopsida; order Pinales; family Pinaceae; genus Picea; species Picea engelmannii. Next base: position 660,145 of record ML778596.1, on the reverse strand, counting down.
AGTTTCTCCTAATCATATATCACTGCACTAAGAATTTAATCACATAATCAAGAAAACAACCATAAAGCACAAAGCAACCACAACACAAGATATACGTGGTTCACCCCAACCCTGGGGATACGTCCACCAACTCTTCTTCTTTATTTCTTTCTGTCAATCTTCTACATGCACATAACCATGATATATTACTATGAAAAGGACAAGAGATCTGTGCACACTCCGCTAGATCCTCCTTCCCTGAGTTACAACACAAAGCCTCTTCATAGTCTCTTACAATCACTTGCACTTAGCTCTGCAAGTTCTTAACATAGCATGCACAAAGCACTTACAAGTTGCACTTAGCACAATATCTAGCCTCTCTTCGATCACACAGATCGACCTTACTTCCTACATCACCTAGATTTCTATTTATGCATTACAAAAAGGGCCTAAACATGGGTAAACCCATGGGCCGACATCCCCATACCCGTTACATAAGCCCAAAACCCACAAATCCCTAAAAAGGGGTTGAGATCCCACGATCCTCGCTTCAACTTGCGCTCTGCCTTTGACAGCCTATCGAAGTCCCAAAAGTAGGTCAAACATGACCAAGGATCCTCAAAACTTGGTCAAGGGCCAACAGGCCCCCAACACTCACCTGTGACTTGTCCCGAGTCACTCTGGTCTGGGTAGCTCTGCTTCAAAATCATTGACCTTGGCTCGAGTTTCTTCGACCTGTTGCTGCGCCACGACCTCCTGTTCGATGAACTCTTGGATTACTACTTTGTTGACAGGTCCCTCTAAACGTTGTTCAACTACAATGACGACTTGCTCCAGTTCTGCTCCTCATCCTTCAATCTTTGTGAATATTTGGCAAGCCTCATCATGTATTGGATGGATCCTCTGAGTCACTTCCATGAATTTTCTCTCAATGGTGTGGACCCGTGATCTAGGTGGATATCGGTGGCCACCCACCTTTTCCAACTGGCTCAAAACAATTTTCTGGCAATTTTGGTAATTTACTATTTTTAACAGTTTTCTCGGGTCCCAAACTTTTGGGGCTGTTTTGAGGCCCTATACGACATTTTTTTGGGAAATCGGGGAGCAACATTGAATTAAGTTCATGTTGCTCACACAAAATTTGTATTCCTCGGATAGATCCTTCCAACGAGCTATCGTGCGCCCCAAACAAAGATCGTATGCCAAAGTTACACCCTTGGGAAGTTGACGTATCAACTACCCCCATCGGGGCCCACAAACGTTTTGGATTTTCATCTTTCATATTTCGGGGTTAGGGTTTTGGATTTTCCTTATGTTAAAAAGGCCCTTAGAACCTCATTGTAATAATCATTTTCTTGCGAATGCGAGTAGCCGTCACATCTCTTCTCAGAGATAAGTTGCCACCATTCTAGCGAGTCTTTCACTCTATACTTTTACAGTCTCTATACATTTATTTTATTAATAGAAATGATGTATTATTGTATATCTATGACACTTGTTTTATTTCCATTATATATCTGTTATATTGTTGTCTCTCTTGCAATATCTCTAAATATTTATGTGTTATATCTCCGCTCTCATTTCATGCCGAACATAATCCGGATTAGTGGTATCAAAGTAGGTTGCTCTTGATCGTTTTCAGTGCATGTCCCCGACAAGGTCTGAATATAACAAGTTGGGTCTCGAGCTTGTCTCTCTTGAGGACAATCGTTCTCGCACACCCAAGAAACCCTCAATGGCGGAAGAAAAGAAAAATGACAGAGCAAATGATCCTATCAGTTTGTTGCTTCAACAAGATCTCACACGATAGAGGGACGAAATGATGGAGAAGTTTTCCCACATCCTTCAATGCCTTCCAATAACATGATTCACATATTCATCAAGTGGCCACTTTGGAGGCACCTCGCCTCTTAAGGTACAGGTCAATTTTGATATTTCCATATTTGAATCTCAAATAGATGCGGATTCCCTAGACAAATGGTTAAATATGTTAGAAGCTTATTTATCTATTCATAATTTTTTCGACAGGGAAAGGATCACCTTCGCACTCCTTAAAGCTCTCCCCGATGTCAAACATTGGTGGGAAACTTATTCGGAGAAAAGTTCCACAGAGGAGTCTGGAATATATGGGGCCAAACCCATTTGGGATTTTTTTGTGGATGCGGTAAAGGAGAAGTATTACCCTGTTGGAAACTATGAGTACCAATACATGAGATGGACCACACTACGACAATAGAGGGGCCATGAAGTTTCGGAGTTCACCAATACTTTCCATACATTGCGCACCAAGCTGGGTATCAAGGACTCTAAACAACATTTGGTTCTAAAATACCATGGGGCTCTACACAGATACATCCAAATTGAAATGGATTTTTGGACATGTCATCACTCGGTTTTGCTTATCAATATGTTGTTAAAATTGAGCAAACGCTTATGCACCAGAAAAAATGGGAGTTCTGATATGCAAATCCACAACAAACAAAGTATGAGAAAGATGACCCTAATAAACAACTTCCTGAAAACCAGTCTAAGCCACAGGAAAAGAAGGTTCACATAAAGACAAAGAAGGACACCAGAAAATGGTGCAATTTCCAGAAAAACCCCTGACACAACACCGATGAATGTCTCTCAAAACAATCATTGGTGGTCGAGATCAAAGACAAGGAGCTGAAGCCTGATTCATAATCTGATTATGAAAATACTAGTAAAAGACAGATCATCAATGCAGACCCCACTGCTATTATCGCGACCACAACAATTCAACCAGAAGAACCAACATATCCTGAAGAGGGGGAGCTCCTTTTTCATTCACATATGTGGGTGAAGGGGACCCTGCTGCATTTTATTGATGATAGTGAAAGCTAGAAGAACCTTATCTCAGCAGAGTTCGTCAAACAGTTGGGATTGTCGACAACACCACACCCGTAGCCATACAACATTGGGTGGCTTTAACAAGGATGAGATTTTTGTGTCAACCAACAGTGTCGATTGTCATATGACATTCATCCCTTTAGGGATGAAGTACTATGTGATGTTGCCCCACTAGATGTATGTGATGTTCTCTTGGGCCAACCATATATGTGGAAGTGCCATGCTATTTATGAGTCGCGACCTCGTAGTGTCATTGTTACTTTTGGGGGTCATCTCTACAGAATACCAAAGGTAGTCCCAACTATTTTCCCACATAAACAGTATCGCAAGGTAGTATCACATTCTACAAAATTCATCTTCTCCACAATCTATTCAAAAAAGGAACAGAAGGATACTGCAACCACTACAGCCTCGGCCGAAGCACCTTCTATCCAACAGAAGTAGGTTGACAAGGTTGCAACAAAACACAAAGATTCATTCTGCACACAGTCATCTTAGATACCCTGACTTGTTGAATAGAGTTAACCCTACCAACAACAGGTTCATGACAACCTTCAAGAAACCAAGCAGTGCGACGTATCCAACAAGGCAAGCAGCTCACCAAGATTTAGATTCAACAATCGTTTTCCCCTCTCCCCGAGGAACTCAATGCAATGGAGACCATTTCTTCCTAAGGAGGGAGGATTAATATAGGTGGATATCAGTGGCCACCCACCTTTTCCAACTGGCTCAAAACAATTTTCTGGCAATTTTGGAAATTTACTATTTTTAGCAGTTTTCTCGGGTCCCAAACTTTCAGGGCCATTTTGAGGCCCTAAACGACATTTTCTAGGAAAATGGGGAGAAAAATGGAGCAAAGTTTTATGTTTCTCACATACAAGTTGTATTCCTCGTATAGATCTTTCCAACGAGCTATCATGTGCCCTAAACAGAGATCGTATGCCAGAGTTACGCCCCTGGGAAGTTGACGTATCAACTATCCCCATCGGGGCTCGCAAACCTTTTGGATTTTCATCTTCCGAGGTTAGGGTTTTGGATTTTCCTGATGTTAAAAATGCCCTTACAGCCTCATTGTAATAATCATCTTCTTGCGAATGCGAGTAGCCATCACATATCTTCTCAGAGATAAGCTGCCACCATTCTAGTGAGTCTTTCACTCAGTACTTTTACAGTGTCTGTACATTTATTTCATTAATAGAAATAATGTATTAATGTATATTTGTGACACTTGTTTTATTTCCGCTATATCTATGTTATATTGTTGTCTCTCTTGCAATATCTCTAAATATTTATGTGTTATATCACCACTCTCATTTCGTGCCAAAAATAATCCAGATCAACTTCCTATTGAGCAGTGCATTTTCATTGGGATCGCTTCATCCTATCAACGACTGACAGGGGCTTTGACTGCACCTGTATTGTTTCTGCTTGCTTCTTTTCCTCCTGGAGCTGTGACTCCAGTGCCTTCAGTTCAGGATTCTCAGTGAGTCGCTCATAAGTCTGGGCACTTCGATCACTTATTTGTTTACATTCCATGGCGAGGGCCTTGATTCTCTCAACTGCGCTTTGAGCAGTTTCTTCTCTTTGATATCGTACATTCAGCAGAGTGTTGGGCAATGTTCGTAGCTCTAAGTATGCTATTCTTTGTTGAAGCTGCTGGATATCTTCTGCGAACTGCACTACTTGATTCTCCACTCGCTCTTCTGCCTTTGGCTCTAAGCCCGTCATAGAGCGAAGTGCTCCGTCGACTGCTTCATTGACTCCAAGCTGCTCTCTGAGCAAATTCTCTTTTTCTTGCTTGACCTCCACCCTCTCTTCTTCAAACTTGGCTTGAAGTTCATCCTTATCCTTTTGTGCAACCTAACGTTGCTTTATCATTTCTTCTTGGGCTTGTTTCAGGGCCACTATGGCTTGGTCTTTCTCAGCTTATGCTCAACGAAAGTGAGCTTCGGTCACATCAGCTAGTCTATGGAGTTGGGCAGGCTCATCTCCTAACTCTGGTTCTTCTGATGGTGGGGGCGCAATGGATATTGCGCGGATGGATTGAAGGGCCTGATGTGCCCCTCTGAGTTCAACCTCAATCCTGTCGTACATCTCCTCTTGCTTGGCTTCATGTTTCTGCAAGATGTCTTATGAGGCATCTGCTATAGCTGCGATGATGAAGTCGAAGTCATCTACAGTGAGCACAATCTGCATCTTAGTCAAGGTGGCTCTAGATTTCTTTCGGGAAGTGGGTTTTGTGGGAGAAACCTTCCTTTTCTTCAAGGGATCAACCTCATCAACATGATCCGTAGGCGGTGTTACTTCACCTTGATTTTGCTGATCTTCATTTTCGTGGGTCTCATTTTGATCTACTTCATCATCACCCCCTCGACCAAGTGATACTGAAGCAATTTCTATCGATGCGCTGGGAAAGTTTTGTACCTCTTCGATCTTTTTCCTTCTGCTGGGTCTAAGAGTATCCTTTGCTTCATGACTGGTCTCCGGGCTGCCGATTAGTTCAGGGTCTAACATTTCTACAGAGTGACTGGGGATGAGGAGCTCTGCAGAACAATCCTTATTTATCTCTTCGAGGTCCTTCTTTGTGAGCTTGTAGTATGACTGGAGTTCTTCTTTATGCTCATCTGCACGTGCAGTGATATATATGAAGTGTCGATCTGCGTGAAACTTCATGAGGGGTCGGAACCGATGCAGGGTGTTTGGCGTCATGCGAGGGACAACTTCGATAGCCCTCTTCAGTTGGATATAATATGTATGAAAGATCGTGTTTGACAACCACTATTTTCCCATATCACTTGAGTACCAGAGCGTGGTGAACTTCGCAGCGAGAGGCTCGAACGACTCAATGTTCGGGAAGGTCACACGTTTTGGCATCTCCCAAGTGGTAAATGCAATGAGGATTAGGAGCCAACTAAAGTGAAACTCATAGCCCTAATCCTGAGCTTCGCGACAATCTAATTCCAGTTGGTTGACCAAGTAATTTGTCCAGTTCATCTGGAGTCCTTCTACACATTTCTCGATGAGGTCAACAATGAATTCTGTGCCCTGTGTAGGTCTATTCTTTCTTACAAGATTTCCTATGATCAACTGGCAGGTCAGACGCACTGCGCCATTCTGGATGGAAGCGAACTTGTAGCCTCGCGTTCCCTTTTCTACATTTCCATATGTGTCTTTGATCTTTTGTGCCAATGCACGATCTGTAGCCTTCCTTGGGTAGAAGTCCCGTGGGTCGGGTCCCTGCATGGTCAATCCGGTGATCCTATGGATCATCATTGGATCAATTGTGATGCATTGGTCTAGCCATAGGTAGCCACCATGGTATCACGAGAGCAGGAGCTTAACACAGGCATTAACGTCCTGGTGCCTTCCAAAGTGGGGAATCTTCATTACATTCAAGAGGGTGGACTGCACAAGGTTCATAGTCCATCGTTGGGGGATTATTTTCAAGTTCTTCCCCTTCATCCTGGTCAAGTATTTGTAAGGAGTGAGCATACTATGGTTCTTGCGGTATCCTAGGTTTAAGTTGTTGAACTTCATCATCATGACCTTATCCTACTGCGCTCTAACTGGACGTATCCCCTTCGGGAGGTACGCAGTAACCAAGGTATAATCAAAGTATCTCGGGACACTGTCATGACTTACTGTGCCAACCAGAGGCAGGATGTAGTCAGGTAGGATGGTCGAGATTATCTTCATGTTTTCCAAGTCTTCTCGGTGCTTGGTTCTCTTTTCTACTTCTAGTCAGGATGGTCTAGATCCGTAAGCAATCGATGGAGAGGCTTTCACTCCTCTCGTTGATGACACTTGAATACTTGTGAAGATTACTTTTTCGGCCATGAGATCAATGATAAATTCTTCGATGAATTTCTCTATGGTGTTGAGTTCGTCCAACATACACGCTTAGATCTGATAACTCAGGTGGATGAATGAGTGCGCGAGGCAATGGAACATGTGTCGATCTAACTAAACATAGCACGGTAGCAATGATTTTGATTGGATACAATTTGAAAAACTGTTCTCGGTGCAACAGTCGACGAACTAAGTAGGAACGGTGTAATGGATCTATCCAACGGATTAGAGGCCTTCATCAATGCGGTTCTGTCTGTTGCGGCACGGTCCCAACGGTCTGATGGCGAGTCTTCAGGCAATTACTATTGTTCTAACCATTCAGGTTGCTGGGATAACGGTTATAATGCTTTCAATGGATATATCGCTTCACCATGGCAAAGTTCCATGTTGCGCTATTCCGATATCTCGATGAAGTTCCAGTCTTGCAAACCTTCCTTCTGTGAAGTCCCCTCTGGAACCTTCTATAACCTTTCTATTTTTTCTCTCTTCTTACTGAGCTTCCTAGCCTTCTTCCCGATGATCTTCGTCTCGATATTCCTCTTTCCATTCTAATTCTTATCTCCTTTTGGCATAGTAACTTCGTGTTCTTGAGCTCCTTTCATAGGGTCAGAGAGTAATACATTTTCTCTATCTAGGGTAGGTATTCTACTCGTCTATGATTCTGATTGTGTTCTTTCAACTTCGACATCCAAGTTTCTAGTTCTAAGTAGCTTCGATCTGTTCTCATGTTCTTCAATCAAGTGTGCTATCCTCCTAGTCATAAATCCTTTAATTCTTGCTTCTTCTACTCTAATACTTCTTCTTCTTTCCTTCTGACCTGATCCATTTCAATCCATGGTTTTCCTAGTAATATATAAAATGGAGCGTTGTTCTCAATAAATTTAACAATCTCAAAATATTCCTTTGCCAAGGTTCCATGACCACTCATAGATATCTGGGTGAGTCTTCTACATAGGGTTATCATCTTTCCTCTAAATAATCCTATTCCTCCCAATGAAGGAATCATAGCACGCTTTCCTAAAGTTTCCCAAGTTCTTTCTATCATGATATTTACTTGTGTTTCTTCATCCAAGACACGGTCAATGTCGAAGTCTCCTATTCTTGCTTCTATGCATTATTTTTCTTGGAAGATCTCTGATAAGTTGATATTCTTTTGATCATTCAGGGTCTCTTTCATTTGTAGCAAGACAATCTCTGATATTTTCTGGGGTTATGCCATGTTCTTAGTTTCTTGACCTCGCTTAGGGTTTTCTTGTTTCATATTGATTCTGTCAAGCTTAGAAATCATTATAGGGCAATCTAAAACTTCAAGATCCATAGCTTTACAACAAAGACAACTAGGTCTTCTACCAGGGCATTCCTTAGCAAGATGTCTCGGTCTTCTGCAACTGTAACAAAAGGTTAGACTTCTTTTTCTTTGAAATGATCCCCAACCTTTCATGTACTACGCACTAGGATCATAGTATCTAACGTGCAAATAATTCTTTCTAGGGTCCTGCACCCATTTGTTAGTCCAAACATTCTTTCTATGCATAAGAATAACATATCTTTCACTATTTTTGTCAGATCTACTCATATCAAACCTTATTTCATCTAGTCGTGACCTACTTTTCAAGCTAGGACAAAATTTATCAAACATACATAGATCCATACTTTTGAAACAAAAATCTCCACTTATCTTACCTTTTCAGTCAAAACCTTTCACTGTTCTTACCTTTATCAGAGCACAAAGCTTTAAGATCTTACCTCTTTAACCTAAACTTCTTACTTTACTTTTATCAGAGAAAAAATATTTCAGGTCTTACCTCTTTTCTTCATATCTAACTTTTCTTCTTGGCACAGAGCTTCACAGGTCAAGTAGAATACTATGCACTAGGGAAACATATCTATGCAAGGAGCTTTCTCTCCTTCAGTTCCCAATAATCACAGTTTCAAGTCCTGAAAACAAAACCATTTGTTGGCATAGGGGCATTCCCAGGGTTCAACACTTACAACAACGCACCAACAAAACCCTAACTACTGACCCTTTTAGCAACACCTGCGAAGTAGATGAAGTCTCACCCGAGGTAGAAGCAAGGGTGGTTGTAGGACGTAGATGTTTGCAACCTTAGCTGGGACACAAATCTGTGATTGTAACACCTTAACTGAGTACTTATCAGTTATAGTTCATTAAGATTTAGTATTAGCTTACAACGCAACTAAACCCTAACAATAGATCAACACAATATTCACAGTGCCATGGATGATTTTAGGGGCTAAATTTTGCTCATGGGCTAATTTTCCATGTTTTTTCGAAAAACGAGATTCGCTATTTTAAAAATGATTCGCCCAAATTCTACAGGATAAAATTATTTTACCTTAAAAATCGCCAAAATTTTATAAAAACTATATAAAATCCTTAGAAATTTGAATATTTTTACAAAATATCGCCAAACATTTATATTTGGCATATGAAGGATTAGTAATATTCGCCAAGGTTTCTACATTTTAAAACAAAATTTCATTCTTAAAATCATCCCTGATTCACATAGATCCAATATATTCAGGCACTAAGCACATCAACATAGACCAGATATAGCATTCATTCACATTATTCAACACTAAGCTATCATATTAGATTCTCATAAGCATATATCAGTTCACTAAGCATTTAATCACATAAACAAGAACACAACCATAAAGCAAAAACAAACCACAACACATGATATGCATAGTTCACCCCCACCCTGGGTCTACGTCCACCGACTCTTCTTCTTTATTTCTTTCTGTCAATCTTCTACATGCACAAAGCTATGATATCTTACTCCGCAGAGGACAGGAGATCTGTGTGCACTCCACTAGATCCTCCTTCCCTGAGTTATAGCACAAAGCCTCTCCACAGTCTCTTACAATCACTTGCACTTATCTCTACAAGTTATCAACATAGCATGCACAAAGCACTTACAAGTTGCACTTAACACAATATCTAGCCTCTCTTCGATCACATAGATCGAGCTTACTTCCTACATCGCCTAGCTTTCTATTTATGCATTACCTAAATGGCCTAAACATGGGTAAACCCATGGGCCGACATCCCCATACCAATTACATAAGCCCAAAACCCAAAAGGCCCTAAAAAGGGGCTGAGACCCCGCGATCTTCGCTTCGACTTGTGCTACGCCTTCGACAGCCTGTTGAATTCCCAAAAGTAGGTCAAACATGACCAAGGAGCCTCAAAACTTGGTCAAGGGCCAATAGTGGGTTGCCTTGTTTTTGGTGAAAAAATGAGAAAAGGACATACTGAGGTTGCTAAGAAGTTTTCACTCAATTTCATTGCGACAAAGACTAAGTTGGGTGCATTGGAGTTTGAAGTTTCAGAGCAATCTATTTCTACAGCCATAAAGATACCCGTTCAGGGTGAAAAATGGTTTAAAGCCATGTCCTTGAATTCTACATTTTCCAAGGAGTTACTAAAACATAAATATCAAGGAGAAAACCTATCCAAGGGAGGTCCAAGAAGTCATATGCTTGAGTATTTTGAAAAAATGATCATAGTTATTCATAGGTATTTCACTTGTGAAGGAAGGTTCAATATGGTCTATCAATACCATATCATATTGTTACTACACTTTACTCATAAAGAGTCCATGAACTTACCCTTTTATCTTTTCAGGAGCATTGGGAAGATGTTAGATAAAGTCCAAGATAAATCTAAGCAGGTGGACACTAATGTTTTTCATTCTGGTTTAATTTAAATTCTAGTATTGGAAGAGTTGAAGAAGACCAATACTGATTGGGATGTTTTCCTAGCTGCATCAATCTTTCATCCAGATGTTGCTCACACACCATAGTCAAAAAGGAAAACACCTACTCCTATTGAGAATAATTTGCACTCAGATTCAAGTAAAAAGAGGAAGATGACCAAAATGGATAAGTCCATTCAGTCTACTGATAAAATAGTTGATGGTCCCTCACAACCTCTTGATAGAGAATCTTCTCCTGTGGCAGAAACTACACCTATGGAGACACCATCTAGTAAATTAAGGAGTCTGAAGGGTAGTAATCTTGTGTTTTCTTCACTTGTTGTTTTAGAAGCAGTCAAGCCTAGAAGATCTTTCACCAGATCAAAAATTAAGCAACATATTCCTATGTAGGAGGGTACATCCAAATCCTCAGCTCAAAAAAAGGATAAAACCCAACCTTGTAAGAAACCAATAGAGATTATTGAGATAAATTCCCCTTCTAATGAAATTAATCCTACTTTCAAAAGACTCAGGAGGTAACTTAAAAATAAGAGCTGAAAATGAGAAGTCTAAGAAGGAAAATCTCGAGGCCTGAATCAACTTGAAGAATACTTTAGATTTATCTAAATAATCTATTGATAAAGCAATATATACGACTAAGAGATCCTTACTTATGCATAGCCAACAAAATAATTTATTTAGGAAGAAAAGAGCTTACCAAGCTGAAATCAGGAGGTTGAAATAAGAATTGCAACCATTCAAGGAGCAGATAGCAAAACGAAATTTGGATATGCTAGCTCATGTGGCTACTAGAAGAATCACTAGAAAAAGATGATGACAAGACATCATTTCTACATCAACATCAACTTTTTTCCATGGTTTATTTTATACACATGCTTATAACCCTAAGGAATGATTTTTGTCTTAGACTGCTATTACCATATTCATATGACTTCTGCAAAGGTTAATTTATGTTTCAGAATATTGTAGAAGTTTTAAAAAGGTTTCCCATGTTTTTGTACAAGTTTTGACATTTGAAATCAATTTTGAATGTAAAATCACACCTATAGGAAAGTTCGCATTGTGTTCTTTTAAAGGCGTTGTGAATTGGTTGTTTTGAAATAGTTTGTAATGCGGGTGCTTCAAACTGGTTGTCACATGAATTTTTGGGCTGATGAAGACTTCCATATGTCATATTAAGTTCGAATAAGCTCCAGAACAATCAATTGAACATCAAGGGCTACCTGCCTCAAGGATCTACCTTCAGTTAAGTCACATGAAACAAGTTGTCGACAGTTGCATTCAATGATGCCAACAATTTCCTAAAATGTAGCATTCTAGTTAGATTTATGTTGTACACCTAGTGCCATTCCTCTCTAAGGCACATGATCCTATGTAGAATCTAGGTGGCAGATTCTAGAGAGATTTTTGGATGTTTTTTCTATTTAATATGTATTGTGACTCCATTAGAGGTTTCAAATGGTTTTAGAGTGATACTCTTATCTTTATTTTCAATTGTAACAAAGTTTCCAGACTGTATGTATCAGATTTAAGAATATTGAATAATGAATGATCATTTTCTTTTTCTACTGTCACATCTGTGTTTCTATCTCACTTTGATGCTAGTTGTTGATGAAGGTTTCATCCTTGTCCTTGTTTCTTACTACAATGATTTTTTTGCTATATGTGTTTCAGAACTGCCTGATATAACCTGATGCATGTATTTCATATTTCCTACTAAGTCTTCCATCTTTCAATTTGATATTTTTAAACAATGATTTGAGATTATTCAAGCCTTGCTTGCTAGTGTTTATTTCATGCATATTTTGTGTTTATATTTTAAACTAAGTGTCTCACCCATTTGCTACACATTGAAAACATTATTATCTTTAACAAACCTACAAAGTTTATGATCGGTATTAGGCTCACACCTACAACAATCTAGGTGAGACTTCTAGTGCCAACAGGTAGGAAATAATAAAGAAATAAATTAAGAAGGAAGGGAGGGATTGAGGGTGCATAGAAAGAAATAAGGTGTATCAAAAGAGGAAGACAATTTTGGAGTATCGCGTAGTGGAAGAAGGTAGAAGAGGATGAAGATTGGGGTGTAGAAAGGAGAGTCTCACAATGAGATTAAGGGGAGAGAACCCTATGTAATAATCCAAATCGTAGAGATACTATACATAGAGGGAGAGGAAGAAAATTCTTAGTTCATTCCTAAAATATAATAGCCATTAATTCCTACTCATATTGGATACTGCGTCCATTCCATGACGCCATGTGCGTCACCTATATCAGAAGTAACATTTGAGGATTTGTCAAAATCACTTATAGTTAGGAGGAGAAGATAGAGTAGCAGTAGCCAGAGAAGTGGAAGAAGTGTGCCATGTCATAGTCAACTAACATTGTTGAGGGGAGGTACTACACAAAACCACAATGTAGGTTTATACAACACACTGAGACAACCTGAATTCTAGGGAGTTGGGTCAGATGCCCCAAAACAACATCTACTTGTATGTGAAACAATTTGGGCTATGAAGAATTTCCAAGATGAGACAGTAAAGATTGTGCAGTTGGAAACAACATTTAGGGGCCATGCATTAGTATGGTATATGAAACTACAAAGTACCACACCTACAGGACAAGCAAGGATGTTAGCATAAATTAGACAAGCATTATTGAAAGAGTTAAATAAGACAAAGTCTAAATCACAGTACATTGCAGAATTGAAGGAAATCAAACAAGTACAAATGAGTCAGTTTGGGACTATGATCAATGATTTAAGGATTTGATGGGTAGATTGACATTACAGATCCATGATCAACAACACCAAGAATGGTTTATTGCAAGACTACTAGCACATATTCATCAATCATTGATTCAAGAGAAGGTTACATCACAGCCCGAAGCTTTATAGATTGTAATGAAGATGGAAGCATATCCTATAGGAGATGGTGGAGGGATGGCACAAGTACAAACACAATTAGATGAATTAACAATTCAATCAACAAATCTTACAAAAGGGAAGGAGAAGTAGGAAAAAGTCTAGTGTACCAAGTGTAGGACCGAAGGACACCATAAGGATGAGTGCCTAACATTTGCGTAGTATTTGGTGATTGGAGCATTGAATTTGTTACTAGGAGGGGGATACTGTGAAATATGTAAGAAATGGGGACATCATCCGATTGAGTGTTCATTTCTACATGAATACCAGAGTACGCCAAGGGACTTATTTTGTAACTTTTGCAAGTCAATTGGACACGAAGAGAAGGATTTTTGCGCATTCAATTTGATGACATAACACACTTCATATATGTATAGGATTCCCGAGGAAAATGTTGTGAAAGAAGGAGGTGGTCCATAGTATAACAATCAAAGAGGATTTACTACAAGAAACCGAGGAGGATTTGGAAAAGGTCAAGGAAGAAGAAATTTTGGCAAAGGACGTAGAGGCCCAATAACCAACTATAATTGTAATCAATCGAGACACTTAGTTCGTGACAACCTGAATCTTTGTAAAACCTGCACATATTTTAGAGCATTGGATCATGTGACAAAATAATGTCAAATACTTGAAAAGCAATAGGAAAGAGGGAATTAGAACCAAAACCCAAATCAGATCGTACAGAAGATATCATACTAGAAACACAATGAAGGACCTAGAATAGTAGTTGTTACGCAAGGAGAAGCTAGAACAAAGGCTGATGCGATGAATAGAGCGAAGAAGGTTGAGCAATGGGTGAGGAAATAAACATGACCTATAAAGACATTTGACCCTTAGCAAGAAAAGGATATGTATCAGAGGGAAAGAAAAGAGATACTAGGGATGAATTGGGTAGTATCAACATCATCTGCACCTCCTATCCGTGATCGTATTATACGAAAAAAGACACTTGAGAAGGTAAGTACTCTAAGAGAGTTTCTGAGAAGTTGTGTAGAACTGATGAAAAATGAAATTGCACTGAATTCATTATGTGAAATGATTGATCATTGTGCATAAGAAAGGGAAATTACTTCCTTACAAAGGGTAGTGAATCAAGTATTGCATAAAAATAGGACCAACAAAGAGTTCAAACTAGGTGCACATATTGGGGAATATGATGTGGATAATGTTATTTTAGACTTGGGTTCTAATGTAAATGTTTAATCAAAGTAGACATGGGAAATAATGGGGAAAACCAAGTTGATTTGGTCTCATGTCCAGTTAATATTGGAAAACCAACACAAGATAGTCCTGATTAACGGAGTGACAAGAGTACTTGTGAATATAGATGGGGTGTGCAGTGTAGCATACTTCGAAGTTATTGAAATCATAGATGATAGTCAACCATATCCAACGCTGATGGGAATTGAATGGGCCTTTGAAAATAAGGCGATAATTAATCTGAAAAGGAGGGAAATGATATTTGAGTTAGGAGACTTGAAGGTTGTTTCACCATTAGATCCGACAGAAGGAAATAGGTATATTGAACCAGCTAGAGGGAACAAAATTGGAAACGTGTATAATATGACTGCACAAATGGATGACTATGTTAACCCCAATGCATATGGTGCACCCAGTTGGATAAGAATTAGCTATTTTGCATCATATTCAGAGGAATTTCTGGAAAATTGGCAACAGAGGATGCATGAAGTATCAACTAGATGATGTGCATGTATAACTCGATCATTGTGTTGGATTGGAATGAAGTTATCTGATCCACGCAAATATGATATTTTGACCGAAATAGAATATTTTGTACAGGTGTTTGAGCTGTAGATACCCAAACAACAAAGATTGTTGGAATTAGATGTTGTCTTGAAGGCCAGTCCATCCAGATGGTGGGTTTCACACAAAGAGGGAATGGAAGACTGGTCGTAGTGTAGAACACTAATGAAAGTAATATTTGGTACCGAGGTGGAGTATATTTCACATAAGTATATAGGGGTAAGTGACCTAGAATATCATATTGTGCAGTGCAGAAACATATGGGGATTGATATCGAAGAAGGAATGGGTGCACGGGTTTATACATACACTGGATACAATTCCTAAGAATTGGTACATGGAACTAGAAATGCACAGAAAAACAAAGAATTACGGGTCATTAGAACTACAATTTGTTTAGAAGAAGGGTTGATGGAAGTGGTACCGATGTGTAGTGCGCACAGAGCTTCTACAATTGTCCATGAATTACTGGAATGTTACAATTATTCCAAAGAGGAAAACAATGAGGAAGATCTAAGGAATATACAAGTACCTGAAACTGAGGGGGAACATGCAGTAGAAGGACTAGAGCTGAAATTTGTTGCATATGCACAACCAGTAAAAACACAGAAGGTAAACATTGGGACAAAGGAAAATCCAAGTTTGCACAGATAGGCGATTATTGGAATGATGAAATTATGGAGAAGATTGCAGATTTATTGCGTGAATATCATGATCTATTCCCAACTAAATTCTTAAAGAAGAAGGGGATAGCTAGGGAATTGGGAGAAATGAATATCCCTTTGAAACCAGATGCTAAGCCAGTGCGACAAAGACCCTACAAGTTAAATCTGAAGTATAAAAAGACGGTGAAAGTAGAGATAGACCGAATGTTAGAAGTAGGGATTAATGGACTAGTGGTGGAATCAAAATGGATAAGTCCAATGGTGGTACAAGATAAGAAAATAGGAGGAATTAGGATTTGTGTAGACCTAAGGAATTTAAATGATGCATGTCTACATGATCCATTTCCAACACCTTTTACAGATGAAGTGCTAGAGAATGTAGGAGGGAAGGAGACCTATTCTTTCACAGATGACTTCTCAGGATATCACCAGATAAGGATTGTGCATGAAGAAATGTATAAGACTACTTTTGCAATAGAGTGGGGAAGTTATCACTACACAATGATGCCCTTTGGATTGAAGAATGCACCTACAATTGTTTCAAGAGTTGTTGTAAAAAATTTTAAATAATTTATTCATAATTTCTTTGAAGTGTACTTATATGATTGGACTGTGTTTATTTTATTTAATGTTCACATATAAGTACCTAGGATAATGTTGGATAGGTGTAGACAATGTCATATTTCACTGAATTTGAAGAAATGTATTTTCTACGTGCCTTTTGAAATTTTGTTGGGCCATGTGGTATGTAAGCAGGGATTATTAGTGGATCATGCCAATATTTCATTTATTTTAGATTTACAACCACCCACATTAGTCATACAGTTGAGATCAACCCTAAGTCATACAGGGTAGTACATGAAGTTCATTAATGGTTATGCCCAGATTACATCACCCATGGAGAAGTTGTTGAAGAAAGAATCTAAGTTCTAGTGGAATGAGGACTATCAAAAAGGTTTAGATACATTGAAGAACAAGGAGTTCCATGTTCATGTGGATGCATCATCCATAGTCTTAGGCACAATATTATCTCCACTATGAGAAGGAGATATAAACCACCCACTTGCTTTTTCCAGAAGGAAGTTGTCAATAGCATAAAATAATTACACTACCACAAAATGAGAAGGACTGGAAATGGTATATGTGCTACAAAAGTTTAGACATTATTTATTGGGTTCTCACTTTAATATGTATATATACTATTATATGCTAAGATACTTAGTGAACAAGCTAGTGTTGGGGAGGAGAATATGCAAATGGTTGTTGTTGTTCGAGGAATATGATTTTGAGGTTGTCGTGAAACCAGTGAAGTTGAATGCAGAACCAAACCACTTATCACACACACTCTTAGGAGAAGATGCAAGGAATCTATATGATGACTTGCTAGATGCACACTTATTCACAATGAAAATGGTGGATGCCTACTTCACAGACATTGTGCAGTTTTTAAGTATAGGAATGGACCCACCTGGCATGACAATTGCATAGAAGAAACAATTAGTGGTCAAAGTAGTAGACTATTAGTTAATTGCTGGGAACTTATACAAGTTAGGAGCAGAAGGAATATTGAGACGAAGTGTGTTAGAACATGAAAGGAAAATGATACTCTAAGAAGTGCATGAACGAATTGAAGGAGGACATTATGTAGGTAAAGTGACAATGCAAAATATTTTATGCGGAGGGATCTTGTGGCCCACACTTCATAAGGATGCTAAAGAATACTGGCATGCATGCAATGTTTTTCAAAGGGTGTGGAATCCATCCAAAAGAGATGAGATTCTTTTACACCCATAGGTTACATTGTAGGCATTTGATAAATGGGAAATAGACTTTGTTGGACCGATCAACCCACCAACGAGAACATCATTTGATAAGCATATAATCACTACAACAGAGTATTAGACCAGATGGGTAGAATAAAAAATAGTCATAGATTGCACCTTGGAGACTGTTGCGAGGTTTCTATTTGAGAATGTAGTTACATGATTTGGATGCCTATGCATTTTAATCAGTGATCAAGGAACACACTTCCCAAATAGGATGATTAAAGGAACACACTTCTTCTGTGCATACCTAACTATCTTTGCATTGTTTCTTTTATCTGTCAACCCTTCACAGCTTGTGTTCCCCTTCTCGAGTAGAAAATGACTGTAACGACCATTAAAGGAATTAAAATGGAGGAAATGATGGTTAAAGAGTGTTAATGACAAGTCATAACGACGACGTGTAGCATAAATGGAAACAACCATTGAGGATCGTGACAGACTCGCAGTACAAGGTACATATCCAATGGAAGATATGGTAACAAAGCAACATTAAATCAAGTGTTCAACACACCATTGGCATATGAGACAATTAATTCAAGCATGAAGGGACATGGACAACTTGAGAAGGGGAAAAAAAGCTGTGAAGGGTTGACAAGCATTGGTTATTGTAACTTAGAATTGCATGCGAGTAAGAGAGAGTTGATAAACTCATTGCAGAGTTGAGAAAAACCCCAAAGCCAAAGCACTTGTCACTGGTAACTAGTTTACAGAAATGGCACCACCCAAATTAACAACCCCTGTACCAAAGAAATCCCAAACAAGAGTGCACACAATATAACAAGAGGTTGAGGAGACTCTTGGAGCATCATCGTCAGAGGCGAGGTTTCATTGAGACTACATTCTGTCAAGGAAAGATGATGCCCCACTAGTGACATTGTAGAAGACTCCCTATTATGAATTGGTGATACATGACATCCCAAACGAAGTTGTTTCAGATGAATACATGCTAAGGATAATGCCATAGCTCAAAAATGCAGACCATGATATTAAAGACACGAAAAAGTTCCCTGAACTTGTGTTGCGCCACTACTTTCAACTAAGAACATATCGAGCAATGAACTAGATCATACCTATGCTAGAGGTATGGGAAAAAGGATTGGAGGGAGTAGGCATACTAAACTCGTTCGACATTCCACATCTTGTTTGGAGCAACAACGTGAATGCATGCGTCAAGTTTCTCTTAACTTGTGTGCATGGAGGTTATTTGTGTCTGGAAAAACCAGTATTTATAGATACGAACCTAATTTCAAGGATCACATGCTTACCAAAACAGGGACAATATCCAAACTCGTTGTTTGCAAACAAGAAAACTGACAGGAATCTATCCGAGGCAATGAGGGGAAAATTTCATACAGTTAAAGGTGTGCGCGGGTTGGATGTGTTGAGCATATGTGACCCAACAGTAAGGATTGCAACGCAGGAATTAACATGTAAGTTACTGAGGAAATGTAGAAAATACCAAGTGTCAGTTGCAATGATAACTACGACTAAGAAGTGTGTTTAAGTGTTCTCGATGAGCTGGGTGCCTTACTTATTAAACCAATTCCTCATCGACTGTACATAAGCACAATATAGAGGCATGTAATTATGTTATCCATGGCTACTAATTTTGATTTCATTCACAGTGTGGGAAGAGTCGGAGGATGCATAGTTCTTGGGACACATAGGAAAGCCACGATTAGAAGCCAAGTATCATAACTTATGGTACACAACTAATAGAATAAAATAGATCAACACTAACGTGGAGTTCTTCCTGTATGGAGAAAGGATTCATAAGTGCATCAAGGATACACCACACATTTAACCACAACTGGTAGAGGCATACACCTCAATTGCGTGGTTTAGAGTAGACTAACATCATATCTATGTACAAGAAAGGTGGGCGAGAGAAGAGTGGGTTGAGACAAAATATAAGATCATGGAAGAATATATCCACCTGATCATACAGGATTGGGATCCATAGTGAAAGATTCCAGTGAATGGAATAGAGGAAGAGCACCCTGATAATGACATGGAAGAATAGGGTGATGGAAAAGGAAATGAATAGGGAAGAGACGCAAAAAACATGCAGGAAACAATTAGAGAGAAGATGAAAGACAAGGGAGAGGAGACAACACCACCTACGCACAAGAAGAATAATCCTCGCAAATATCCAACCATTTATACTTTGACAGATGATGACATAGACATAATTGGCTATCAAGTCAGGGATGTCGCATAAGAAGCAATTGAGCAAGCATCACACAAACAAGAAGAACTGCACTAGTGGGTGTAGGAACAATTAACAACATAGAAATAGATCTTAAAAGAAGCAAGGATAACACTAGAGCATAGATCCGAAGAAGAACCATACAAAATCTCAACTAGGGAGGAAGGGGCCATAAAATCTTACTTTTCACAGATGGAAATAGGGTGAAGAGTGTTGAAAATTTCACCATATGTGATTGAGTTCCCAACACCTGAGATGCAGGAGAAGGTACAACAAATAACTCAACTAGACTTACTTGTTTCAAAAATTCCCATAATAGTACTACAAGGATTGCACATCGGTATTGCATAGGAGATACGGTTCCGCACAAAGTCAACATCAAGCGAATTGGAAAATGTAGTGACACAGAAGACAAAGCTTCAACAATATTATACAACTTCTTTGCAGGAGAAGAACGCGGTTGTGAAAAAGGATGGCAGGATATTGAAAGAAAAGAGCTAGGTCAAGGAAAAGGTGAAAACAATATCGAAGGAGAAGGATGAGGCTGAGCAGCATGCAGAGTGAATACAATAGGCCATCCAAAAAATATATAAGGATATTCCAAAAATCTTAATGGTGGTAGAAGATGCATTTGATGAACAAGTCTCAAACATCAGGGAAGTCATGAAATACTTTCGCACTAGGATCGAAGAATTGGAATTGCACACCATGCCAGGAACACCACCAGAGGAGAATGAAGAAAGAGAAAGAACCACTATGACCATAGTAGCAAGTATTAAGATACTAGAGGAGGAATGCACAAATCTATGTGAGGAAAGCACACATATTTGGAAAGATATTATGGAGGATCTAGAGATGAAGGTTATGGAAGCTAGATTAAGGGATGCCCAGGAAAAAGCATAGAAGACTTCAGAGGACATAAGTACGCTACCTCCAGTGGAGCACATGATGACCATACCGGCACAAAGGTAGTCATACAATGAAGTAGAAAAGATAAGGGACCAACTAAAGATTCTCCAACAATGATTAGTACCACTACATGATGAATCACTAAGGGTAACATAGGAATTGGAAGCTGCACAGGGAAAAGTGAAGCAGGCTGTGCACGACAACGAGGAGAAACTCACAACCTTGAATTTGAAGGTCATAGAGGATATTTTGGAAAAAGAATAAGAAGTCAAGAAATAAGTCACAACAACAAATGAAACCTCCCAAAATCTCATTGAATCATGGAGGGGTGTGACAAAATAGGTTAAAGTTGCTCGGGACGAGCAATGGGTGAGTGTTGGGGGCCTGTTGGATAGGAAGTTCGAAGAATGAAGAGTGAGGGTGCATGCAAAATAAGTTAGGCATGAAAAATAAGATAGACATGCAAAAGTAGGATGGAAAACATTCAGGAATGTAAAAGCATCACGTAGGCACAAAGATAGGAAAATAATGCCCAAACATTGAGTTGTAATCACGAGTTGTCATAGGGTTTTTGGATAAGTGAATAGGGTTTTGAGCCCTAAAATCCATGTATAAATTTATAATGGGTTGGGAAGAATGGGGTTCAATAAGATAGTGAGAGAATAGATTTAGAATGAGAGAGAGTCTATGTTTGAAGGTTTAGGGATAGTTTGTAGAGAGAGTCTAGGAAAGATGGGGAAGTATATCATGATGTATATATTGTAAGTGCAATGAAAAAGCCTGAGATGATTGCACAAAGAATAATAAATAAGTTAGCCATTGTGGACGTACCCCAAAGTTTGGGTGAACCACATTAACTTATGTTTCTGAATGTATTTTCATGCAAATGTTCATGAATTTTCTATGTATGCATCACTAGATCTAGATCTGTGTAGTAGATGATTGATGCATAGTAAAGATGAATGTTACAATGAATAGTTTATGTTGCATTCCGTGTCACAATGATGTTGCATAATTGAAGTTTACTAAATAATAAAGGAAAAGAGATACAAAACACTACACACAAGGTAGATAATTAAGAATGAACATGGTGATAGCCTCCCATCCCCTCATCCCTGCAGAAACTTGGTTCCTACAGCCCCAATAGATGCCTCGGGTGAGACTTCACTTGCATGAGGGTGATGCCAAAAGGGTCAGTTTCTACATGGTTCGTAGATAGAATAAAATTGAACCTAGGTTATTACAACCACGTTCCAACAACTGCAATCATATGCAAGTGGGAGAGAAATGAAGGAAACTACACTAAAAATATACAAGAACTTAAGGAAAGAAAAGGTAGCTACTAAAGCAAATAAAACTAGGGTGGCTAATTTAGAAAATAAGATAATAGATTTAGGCACGGATCCTAAGGATCCTAAAGTGTTTGAGGATTTGATTAAAAAAAAGGATACATATATGAAGGCACTAAAGAAGAATTTGAGCATGCCTGAAGCTCAGTATGTTCAAACACCAGAATTACAAACTAGTTTTGAAGAAAAGGAGAAATTGTTCCTTTAGTTGAAAGATAATGATGAAGAGAATACATAGTTGCAAAGGGAAGTCGAAATGTTGAGAACCGAGAATTTGTTCTTAAAGAATCAGTAGAGTCCTCTGACTCGGGTCTCTGTGCAAGGGGAAGAGCCAGTCAATATCACAGACCCAACATAAGGATTTACAAGAGTAATGGTTGATCTTAGTGTGAAAGAAAAAGGATTAGATTCTATAAATACAAAGCTGAGAAATAAAAGTTCTAAGATCATAGAGCTAGAGGAAAAATTTAAAAGTAGAGAAGTGTTGGTGTCAAATATGAATGTAGACAAGGATGAATCTCTGAAAGAAATAGAAAGATTGTAGATTAGAGCTACAAGGAAGCCAACATTTAAGGCGGCTAAGCATGTGATCTTGGACCAAATAGCCAACTTGATGAATACAATTAGACACAATTATTTTTGGTAGGATATGAGTTGGATATGATTAAGGTAGACTCAAATGACATAACTCGAGTAAAGGTTCAATGGGAGAATAAGATTGACCTCGCCAATGAGATTATCAAATTCCTAAATGGGAGGACCAAAGAGAAACTTCAAGATCTGAATGTTAAAGACATTACTAGAATCATTATTGATGCCAAGAAAGTTATTACAAAGAGGAGGAAGTTCCAAAATGCAGAAAATAGAATGACGAAGATGGAAAATAATGTATGATCGTTTAAAATAATCTTCAAAGATATCATCATCCTAGGATTACCCCTCCCTTGGGATGGAAATGGAGATATCCACTCTCAACAAAGGTATGTAGAGCTGATAGAACGTAAAAGAAATTATGAAAGACAATTTGATAGGTTTATTGGGGTCTTTATAGGACAAGATATCATGGAATTGTTTGTTGGGGACCTCGATATCCTTCACCAACTCAAAGGAGTGTTCAAATATCTACCTCAACCATCATATGAGAATTACACTAACCTCGATTAAATTGTTTGAAATATGTATAAGACTGATTACCCAATAGGAAAACCATGACATTACACGTGTCAATTCTTCAGGCTTCCTAAGGGTAGACAAGGTGTGGAAAGTGGTTCTCAACGTGCCCAATAAAGAGATTACCAAAGAATATGTTTGTAAGAGGATTTCCAACTAAAAACATTTTTGGAAACAACATAAATAGCAGTATTATAAATCACGGGGAAGTAAGCGTGATCAAGAAGCAATCTTGAAGAAAAGAAAGAGGATAAAAAGAAATGAGCATTCATTTTGTAGAGGTTGACACCTTGGGGAATTTAAGAGTATATTATACCCAAGCTGTTTGATCAAGATCCCCTCAAACACAGACCAATTTTCAAGGTTGCATGATTTAAGGGATTCATCCCCTGCGTTATACTTTAATATGTGCTTATTTTTATGTGTATTTTCTCTTGTAAAATCTATCCCTCTCATTTCATGGCTTCTTGTAATAGATCCCCATTAATAAAATATCAAGCAACAAGTTTCATGACATGTACAGTGTTACTGCATGTTTTTTAGCTTGTGATACTGAAGTGATTTCCTTTCAATGTATGACCACTTCATGTCATTTTTTTCTTGTATGTAATGACATTTAGAGTGTACCTCCATGGATTTAAATATATAAAAATGTTTATTGTTGGATGCATTATTTAATGATATGGTACATCTATTAGAACTACTGAATTCTTAATTTCTCAACACGTTATTCTTTCCATAGGCTATGAAATTCACCTTAAAGTTGCCTCAAATGTCCATTTTGTATTTCTTTTGAATCCACCCCTTCTTAAACCTAATCTCAAATTGTTTGAAGCACTCGCAGACGCATGCCTCTTGATGTTGAATGTTTTGATATTGGTTCTGGTATTTTTTGAGGGCCAAGAGTTTTTTAAGATAGAGAGAAAAACTTACCCAATTTTTTTCATAATTTCTACTGTTATCAACATGGCTTTAAGGATCGCTCTAAGTCTGATCCCATGGGATGGTTCATCATAGTTCTATTGATAGCCTAAAACATGTTGAGTGGAAACACTACCAGGAGAAGGTCCTAAAGTAACCCCTCCCACTAGGTTGTTGACACCCAAAGTTTTTGGGTTTAGTTTTGCACATGCACATAAATGAAGTTGTGCAGGCTCATTCCATAGTTTCATATGTACCTAAGGAAATGCTCGAGGAATTTCATAAAGTGAGCATCAGATCGGGTTTTGTTAGTAGCGCGCCAAGTGTAAATACTACCAAGTGTGCATTGGTCCGAGTTTTGTGAGTTGCACTGGAATCCAAGAAGATGCCCGCAAGAATCAAGAAAGGAATCATTAGGAAATATTATCGAATGATTAATTTCAACAACATACAAAGACGTGGGGTGGTCACAACATGAGATGGCCAGGAATTTAAGATTACCCCTGATACAAAGAGTCTGTGTGGAGCACTGGTAAGCACCATAAGCGTGCGAGGCAGTTGAATCAGACAATCGAGTGGAGCAGAGCAGAAACAAACAACGCTCCCAAATAAGGGAAGATATAAACAAGAGATCTAAGCTCATATCCACAATTAGTTGGTTATTTAGTTGATTAGTTGGATATCTAAATAGTCTGATATTTTTTGAGTTAGCTTAGATACCGATACCCAAATCATTTTGAGCCTACTGTAATATTGTGATGTTTTGATTATATTCTTGTGTCTTCGATATATCTGAGTCTTAATGCAAGGTGCATGATGCATTATGTTGTATTTACAATATTTTATATAGTAATGATATGAAGTGTTGTGGATATCATAAGCAACTGTTCAATGCATTGTATATATTTGATGTGATGGAATACTTCTAGTAATAAAGATATGGCAGTTCTGATCTAATCTATGTCTATTATGAATGAGTTGAATATGTGTGTGTATAGTTTAATTCTTATTCATAAATAGATTATCAGACCCGAGTTACATGGATGCCAATTGCAATAATGTTTCATATGTGTAATCCTTCATTCCTGTCACAAGACTGCAGATCTTTGTTATTCTCTCTACATCTCGGGTGAGACCTTCCTCGGCCTTGGCCAAGGATTGGTATGCCAATATTTGGGGTTTTTGTTGGAAAACTCTAGACGAATCCTAGGTCTAAAAATCGCTAGATTTAATAAGGATGGTATGTTTGCAAGCATGGATTGAAGGAAAACACCAACAAATTGTTTTGTCCCTGGTACCTGAAGTCTTGTTGATATGGATGGAGGGAAATAAAAATGATCTAGAATCATTCTAAGGAGGAGATTAAGGACTAGATAGAAGTGAAATAAGACAACTTTTCCCTATGAGAGATGCAAGGATTGCGAATGAAAATGAAGGAATGGAAAGGTAGATATATTTTCTTGGATATGCATGAGCTCTTCTTCACAGAATTTCCATGTCTACTGCATGAATTGTTAAAGAGACAAGATGAAGTCAACTTAGTTGCATTACTATTGGAACCAATAGTTTGGGATCAAGACAAGCTTGATAACATGAAGGTGATAGATAACAAGTGGACTTGGGTTATTGTTTTTTTGTTTTCTCGAGTGAAGGAAGGTTACATTATAGAAATTTCTATATAATATAGTGATTCTTTTAGAGAGGCTGAAAGAAATTTTGAAGAAGGTCCAAGGAAGTAGATGCTAGAAGAATGCAAGATACCAGATATATAAAATATGCAGAACAGGAACGAAATGCTAGAAATAACAGAATAACAGTAAAATATCCAGCATAATCTTCACAATACACATAAATGATATATGAAATAGCAACAGAAATAGCACTTGAACAGAAA
>ML778596.1:513165-581882 GCA_009831015.1 Picea engelmannii | reverse complement strand
GGAAGCCTCAGCATTTTTGTGAGTGGTAGCTCAGCCTTTGAGGCGAGCTGAGGAGCTAGAGACCCTTTGGTTGTGTGTGGCCCCTTTGCGGCTCGGGGGGCTGAGGGGGAAGAAGAGTACCCCTAGCGTTTGGCTGGGAGGTATCGGTGAGTTGGTGGCTGTCGGCAAGCAGGAGCAGGAGCTGTAGGAGCGCGGGGTCATCTTCGAAGCGGGATTTAAGGCAACGGTACGCTTTTGTTTCGATTGTTAGAATGTTGCATGATTGATGACTCGTTTGGCAGGTGTATAGAGTAGAATCTGTTTAACCATTATTATGCAGTTAGTTCCAATTGATTGACATCCTTTTTCTATCACGCCAGCTTCAAAATTTATATGGAAATGTAACAGATGAAATAGGTTTCCCGCTTGTTTCATGTTTTATGGATAACAACCGCATGCTAATGCTGCAAATGGATGAGACTTAAACTACTGTAAATTATGTCATGAATGATGGTTAGTAGAACTTTATCTGCAGTATGTATACCCCTTCTGCTCACCGAATCAGTTCAAAATTTGAGCCCCAAAGGAAAAAGGGACCTGAATCCATCGATAGCCGAATCTTAATTGCTGGACAGCATTTTGGGTGGGGGCCTTCTAAACCACCAAGCCCTGGTTCACGGAATCTTACTCTGGTCTGCGTGGCTTCCTAAGTTTTGCACAGAATATGGTAAGTGTTAAGCTCAGGGATTCTGGTTGTGAGCTCGCTGTTGTGGGCGATATTGGACAGCGAACCATGTGCTTTAGGTAGCAGTCTTATTACACAGTGAATAGTTAATTTTTCAGCGAATAGTTAATACTCAGCAACATGCGCTTAGGTTGCAGATTTATTATGCGCTTAGGTAGCAGTTTTATTATACGCTTTAGGTAGCAGTGTGTACTCAACAATTCAGGCGAAGGGATTCGAACCACAACACAAGGAGTGTTCCTTGGGTTACCAGATGGTAGAAGTATTTGAGTTCGGGACTGCCGGAATAGAATACCCGAGACCTCATAAGCTAAGAAAAAAAAAAAAAAACCCCGAGGCAAACTGACGCTCGAGTTCCTAGAACAACAGCCTCAAGAACGTCTATCATGATTCGGAACTAAATGAGCTCCTTCCCTCCCGATAGAGTGGATCTCTGTCTTTTCGTCGATATTTTAGGTCCTAAGCGCCCTTCCTTCGATTAAAACCTATCCTCGACTCTACTCACTAGGAAAGTTGAGGAGCTGTTTTTCAAAAAATAAAAATTTAAAAAAATGTGTTTTCTCTTTTCTCTGAAGGAAGAAAGCGAATCCCTGGTTTTAGGGTTGTAGTCCGGTTCTTGCTCGATGCTGTGGGGGTTCGTGGCACGCCTCTGTCTTGGCTGCTTTTATAGTCGCCCAGCCATCGATTGCACCCCTGCATGCATTGCGCGTTGGGAATCCTCAGACCTGCGTTCTTCACACCTCCCCCTGCGCGCGGTTGGCAGAGTTTCACCCTTAAACCGCGTGGGATTCTTACCTGACGTGGGCCTCCTCCCAAGAATTCAGCTCCCAAGACATACAACCTCGGATACTGAACCTTTAACGCCATGTCCTTGGCTCGATCATTTACCCGTTGCCGTAATCTAAAATGCCTACTCCTTCGCCCTCGCCTTTATGCAAATGATCGCTGGCAAAGATTCGGTCAGAAGGTTGCTTAGCCCAGCGATATCAAGCGGGCGGCGGTTTAATTAACTGGTCGCAAAAAAAAATTTAAGGCAATTGACAGCGTTTGCCAAAGGAATGGTAGACAGCGCTGAAGAGGGTTTTTATTTACTTTCTGATACACCGCGCTGGGAATGAATGCATCCTAAATCTATTCTTAGATTGCAGATCGAGCTGGAGGGGATCCCTTTTAGCTGAGTGATTGACCGATAGTTGCTTTTGCTTTTTGATAAATCGTTACTGTACCCAGATTAAATATTTCGGTGAGAATAATAGTGCGGTTTTAAATGTAATGGTTAAGCAGGATAGCTGGTTAGCGCGGGAAGGGATTGATGGCAAATTTAGCGACCGGACAGCTTTGGTTGTACTGCTTTATGTAATTACATTCATCATGAATCTATTTTTTTAGCGTGAATGATTTATATCTCCACAGATGACTGTAACTCATTCACCAGAACCCTGCGTTAGCAGGTCTGCCCTTCCCTTGCGTAGTATTGACCTTATTGTCTCATCCAGATCGCAGGTACTCACTGCTCCAGCCTTAGGTTTGAAAATCCCAAGAGTACAGGTCACTAGAGTAGCCGTAACGGAGATTGTGATATTAAAATATATTTTTATATAGAACCCAGCTAAGCGATTATACTGAAACTGAAGTAATTACATTCTAAAATTGTGACAGTATGTTATACATATCCTTAATAAAAGTTGAAGCCCTTTTTAAAAAAAAAGGGGAGGGGCAATCAAATATATATATATATATAGTTATATGCAAATATCTTGTAATCTGATGCAATACGTGGACATTGGGTCGATATAAAATAATATCAATGACTTTTCTTCATTTCCCTTTTTAATTATGGGATTAATTGTTAAATTATGGGATTAATTGTTAAATTGTGGGATTAATTGTTAAATTATGGGATTAATTGTTAAGTTGTTAAGGTATGGGATTAATTGTTAAATTAGCAACGTGACTATTAGTTTAACTGTCATATTAGCATTTGTTTAATTGACTTGTTTTTACTTGTGTAATTTGTAATGATAATAAGGTTGTTTAAAATTGCAAGGTCAATAAGGATGGTGGATTCGCAATATTGATATTCGTTTAATTGCCTTGGTAATTCTTGTTTAATTTGCAGTGATAAGGTTGTTTACTTTGCAAGGTCAATGATTTTTGGATTTAAGTTATGCTTATGGGAGTATATCAATATCTTATATATCATTAGGGTGTGTCATTAAAGTTGATGTTTATTACCCTTACCCTTTTATTTGTCATCAAGAGATTTTAATAATTTAGAGGATGTTCCTTAAAGAAAAGAGAGTGGTTGTGTCATCACGGTGGAGTAACGCTTCAATAATTGGTTGCCATTGAGTTTTATATTTAGTCTTATGTGCAATAAGAATCTATGTAATAATGAAGAATGGATCCCAATGTTTTTACTTTATAGGTTTATCCGTGATTATT
The DNA here is from genome assembly GCA_009831015.1 of Picea engelmannii. Lineage (NCBI taxonomy): Eukaryota > Viridiplantae > Streptophyta > Pinopsida > Pinales > Pinaceae > Picea > Picea engelmannii. The sequence goes on along the minus strand of ML778596.1, from coordinate 578,713 downwards.
GGAATAACAACCCCGGCAGCAGTACAGAGAATGATTGATTTAACGCGCCAATAAATTTGATGATGATGGAGTGAGTAGAGCTATATTATTACTACATGGTGAATTAGAGAAATGTATGATGGATTACTTGCGAAGTCCTTGTATCTTAATGTAATGAAGCTAGGCTAGGGTGAAATCATGGTAGTTTACCACGAGTTTGGTTAGAAATTGCGAGTCCTTATATTACCGAGGAATGATAACATTATTGTTGTTTAATGTTAATGATAATTGTCATGTCAATGTCAAGTTGGATTCTTTTAGCTACCGTTGATTGTGATGCCTAATGTTAATGCTTATGGTCAAGTTAATGATAATAATAATTGTTAAGGGTAAATGTTATTGTTGGCTAGAGTACTAATCAAGCAAGGAAGCTGATTGTATGCGTAGGGTAAGGAACATCGACATTATCATTGTTCCATGTTAATTATTAAGAATGGTAAGGCTTATTATTAACGAGGAACTTATATGTTGAAATGCCTTAAATTAAGCACAGTGTCGATTGAGTCCTCGTAACTGGCGTCTCCCGTAGAGGTCATGATTGTCCCTTATTTTGCAGCACTTGGTGGTATCGTATGGCATCGTCTGTTCGTGTCGGGAGGGATGTAGCCTCCTCTGGCAGCTTAGTATGTATGACTGTGTGTAATCCGGTGGAAGGAATCCCGTGCCGTGTCAAGAGTCTCGGGCTGTTTAAAGGCACAGTTCCACTCTTGCGACACATCTGAGCCGTATCAGTAGTCTCGGGCTGTTTAAAGGCACAGTTCCACTACTGCGACTCTACTGACGGATCCTTCCTTCTGTGACAGTACTGTGCCTAACCCTTGGTGTTTGTCTCTGCCCATAGCCTTTAGTTGTCGCCTCCTGTTCGGGGGCGTTTGCTTCTTGTCGTCGCCATGATATGTCGGGTCGTCTCGATTGTGTTCGTCTTACTGGCGTCCTTTTGGTTCGAGAGTTGACGTAGAGTTGAGGGGGTTGTATCTTCTACACGCGCGCACACACTAAAAAAAAAAAAGAAATTTTTTTTTTTACCTGTTGACCGAGTAGTCGTCCTTAGCTAGGAGGGTTATTACAAAAATTCATATGGAAATGGTACATGGCTCTCTTTATTTTATAGGAAAAATTGTGGTTATCTTTGATATGGTCAAAATAATAAAATATTATGTGTAACAAAATCAATTTAACCACTAAATTGATTTTTTCCTTTAATTTGAATAAAACAAAAAGGGGGAAATGCATAAAATAGGATTATGGCTTAATTAAGTGAAATAACTTAGGAAAATGGGTTTTTGCTACGTTATGCAAAGGATTAGTGGTGTGAAAGTATGTATGACAAGGTATACATGGACTACGATGGTGAATATCGGTAAGACTTAGCCTTTTGAGCTAAGTGTGCAAATAAATGGTGATAAAACAACCAAGTAACACTGATAGGAAAATGAAGCATAGAACAAGCTAACATGTAAAGAATTTCATCAATATTCATAGGAAGGGTAATGTAAGTTTCTTAACCCATGAATATAGATAAAAGAAACTAAGTAATCATGAATACAAAGCATAATCACAATGAAGAAAGTGATGGAGGTTGGTATGGTATAGAAAATATGCCAAGGAAAAAGAGAAAAAAGAATTCATGAGGTGAAGTGTGGCTCATGGGATGGGTGAATCATATTTGTTGGTAATCAAATTATGTGTAGAGAATCCAGTGAAAGAAATAATGAAGGTTCATTCACTTTAAGGTTCCAATAAATGAATAGAGGATCCCATTGTGTGTGGATTGATCTTCAAGGATAAAATCAAACTTCAAAGTGAATTATCCAATGAAGTGAAGAGAATTCCATAATTTTTAAAAAGTCTAAATACAATTAGAGATAATAGTATAATATGCAATAGATGAATAGAGGATCCCATTGTGTGTGGATTGATCTTCGAGGATAAAATCAAACTTCAATGTGAATTATCCAATGAAGTGAAGAGAATTCCATAATTTTTAAAAAGTCTAAATACAATTAGAGATAATAGTATAATATGCCATAATGTGAATTAGAGATAATAGTATAATATGCCATAATGTGGATGCTTAAGCTGGTTGGGAGATATTATAGCACTAAGGGAATAATTCCAACACTAAATTGACATGGTTGAGACTGTTGAGTGCATTCCAAGTCTAAAAATGGATGACAACCCAAAAGTGAACAATATAATTGTAGTTAAATCCAAAATGAAAATATTAAGAAGGCATATGCAAATGAAAGTTATATATGTTGTTAGTGGATGCAAAAGAGAGTGGACTATGGAGGAGTTTATATGATATTGAAGAGACATAAATGCATCATTAGAGGGTGCTATAATATTAATTATTAATGAAGTTAAGATTAAGGCCAAATTGGCCAAAGAAAAGGAGAGTTGTTCATAATATTGTAATATAAATATAAAGCTAGAGTAAGATAAATTACAGCACCATGAGTGCTGGTATGTTCAAGCAAGGTAAATTTCGGCAACATTGACCCAAAAAATGAAGTAGATGTTGAAGATGCAATACCTATATGATATATTGGTTGGAAATGTAGAGTGGCCAAGTTGGGCTTGGTTGGAAAGTTCTTAGAAAAAGGAGTAACGATGCATAAATGATTAGAGTGAGAGTATAGAATGTTGCAAGAATCCATTGGGATTTAAGTATGCCAAAATATAGCAGAGGAAGATAGAAAATGATAAATAAAGCTATATAATGATGAGGAATTGTTGTAGAAACAAATGTTGAACATGGCCAACAAGGAAACCATGATAATGAGGGATAATTCCTTAACTTTTCTCTTACTACATTGATATAAATTTTAATATTGAGAGAGTTGCTATCTCTTGATTGTTTTAAATCATAGAAATACTAGAAATGTAAGAGATTAGATAGTTGTAATGAATATACACTAGAGGGAATCCCAAGAAGTGATGCATAGTGCATATATAAATTTTTGAGAATATATAATTTTCTTATAAACTAAGAGTAGTATGTTGATATATATGCAATACATATTTTATGATGATTAAATATGGATAATGATGGATTATGAACTAGGAAAAGGTTGACAACATGGTTGAATATGTTGATGATGATGATGCATATGATAATCAATATTACAAAAAAAGATGAGGAAAATAAAATGTGGATCAAGAGGTTTGTGAAATGAGTATGTGGACCTCTATAATACATCCATTGATCAAGTAGTATCAAATAAGTTGATGGGATCAATGAAAGTATGTTTTTAGTGTGCTTATGTTGCATAGAAGCTAAAGATAATTTAGGTAAGAATTCTCTCTGTCAGGATTTGATATCTAAATTGATATGTTTATATGATTTTAATTTGTTTTATGTGGATGATATCCAACTTGGTGTGGTAAAGTTAGAAATATTTTTTCATATAAAAGTTGTTTCACCCTTTGAATGCAACTATATGAGATAAAATGGCATGTCAAGTTGTGTTAGTTATGAGTTAATAACCAAGGTAGGTAAGTATTTATAATCTTGTTATAGAAGTGAATGCCAAGAGAGCTAGCCATGTGTAAGGTTATAATTTGGATATGGAAATTTTATAATGCTACACAAGTTTCCAATGGTCTCCCTATCTGTTTGGTGTCTTGGATTGTAGCCTTCTTGCCAACATTGAGAGACCCTTTAGAGGGGAAGGGTTTCCTGAGGGAGGATATAGCAGAGAAAGGAAATGAATTATAATATGCTTGAGGGGTTGTTTAGTAGATAAATGGTTTATATGATGAAGATAAAGGTTCCCCTATGGTTGATAAAATATTTGGGAGGTTGCTATATGATGTGTCAAGGAATTTGCTAGACCTTTCAACTCATCATGGTGGAATACTTGACATAATAATATGGTATTCTTGAATGAATGCAAGGATGCATTGAATAGATTTGTATGAGTAAATTGTGTAAGTATGAAATTTGTGGTTATGCACATATAAGCTTGAATGCACTATGTGAATACATGTTTGTGTTATGTTTCATTGAGATTAATATGTTAGAAAATGAAATGATGAAATTGTTGCTAACTCATGAATTTGAGATCATTTTAAGAGCTATCGTGGATGCAGTGAAATACTTTCATGCTAGAGTAGTCATATTTGGATGGACTACATGAAATACCTATCAAGATAATAGAGTTACGAAAAATCATGATTGCTTAAGGATGGAAAGTTGGAAATAATGCCACTACGATGACACTTGGAACCCTATGATTTCCACAAGTTATTGATTATAGACTGCTAGTGGATGCATGACAATAAGTTGGAACTCTTATTGCATGTGAAAACCTTGGAAATATAGATCACTTGAGGGACTATTTAGCAAACAAGGGGATGCCTGAGCCTGGAAGGGTGATTGTAGGAAGGAAGATGTAACTTAAATGAATGTGTTGTGAAAACTTCATGTCACATGATGGTCGGAAAAAAGAAGGATGTATCAGAGGGAACAATGATCTAAACACTTGTTGTGTTAACCTTGGGAAGTAGAGAAATAACCATATATAAGTATTGAATTAATATTGCATACTTATTTTTTAATACATGCTCACATTGTGGAGTTGAGAACTCGTGTGAATAAGATAATTGTTGCATAAAAATTACTATAAAAATCTTGTATTTCTTGTTAGTTGTTATAGCAATAGCTAAAGAATGAAGAAATGAATTGAGTACTTGGAAAGAGGATGACCAAGGATAGTATTATTTCAAGGGGAGAATAATGGAATACCCCTATGGGAATGGTATTATTGTGTAAGTGTATGGTGGAACTATAAGGGGAATTATAAGTACAACAAATGTGTATATTAGACAAGAATGTCATGGTGCTCTAGGAAAGATTCATAGTATTGGTTGTGGAGCCTGAATATGTTCCTAATTCACAGGTTTATTTCAACCTTGCTTGGACCCCATTCCCTAACGGTGGGTGTGGGGGGGATTCCCCCCCCACAACTGTCACAAGGGGGTCCAAGGGGGGTGGGGGTGAAATTTTTTGTATCCCCCCCATTCATTATAAGGCCACATATCTAACGGTAGAAGTTATTTTAGGGTTTTTCCCCTAGAAGGAGACCCTCTCTTATGAGGGAATTGTATTGCGGCTGTGTATTTATCACGAATATTGTATTCTGAGAAAGGAAAATGTGAGAGAAATAAGAGAAAGTTACAATGGTTGATTTGTAGGTTGTATCCCTTCATTTTGTTGGATAATAAAAAGGAAGGACTTGGAAATTTCTACGGTGGATGTAGCCTACACTAGGTGAACCCCGTATATCTGTGTCTCTATTGTATTGTGTACCTTCTATGTTTTATTTCCTCATTTGTTTTATTTTATTGCTCCATGATCCTGTTTTCCTAACAACTGGTATTAGAGTGAAAGGTAACTCGCAGGAAAAGAGGGTTCTTGGTTCCAGTGGGAGCTATGGCAGAAAACAAAAAGTTTATGGGGTCGAGAAATTTAACGGCCAAAACTACCAGCTATGGAAGAGACATATGGAAGAATATTTATATCAGAAGGATCTATTCCTACCATTGGGCAGAATAACAAATAATTCTAAAACCATGAAGGACGAAGAATGGGATCTTCTTGACAGGAAGGCACTAGGAATGATACGACTAAGCCTCGTAGCGTTGGTGGCCTTCAATATTTCAAAAGAAAATACAATGAAGGAGTTGATGGATGAATTGGCTAAATGTATGAAAAACCCTCAACATCCAATAAGGTATTTCTAATGAAGTGATTATTTAATATGAAGATGTCAAAAGGTGGGTTTGTTGCAGATCATTTAAATGAATTTAATACAATTACTAATAATCTAAGTTCTGTAGAAGTGGACTTTGATGATGAGGTCAAGGCTCTTCTAATCTTGTGCTCATTGCTAGAAATATGGAATGGATTGGTCATGGTTGTAAGCAACTCTGTCTCTGGTTCAAACACTCTAAAATTTGATGATGTTGTTGGTGTTATCCTTAGCGAGGAAATGTGACAAAAATTCATAGGTGAGACATCAGGTAATGCATTAAACATGGAGAGCAGGGGAATACAAAGGATAGAGGAAAGGGCTCATGGAACCACGATAATTATAAGAAGGGAAGATCCAAATATAGTCTGGGAAAGATAAAGTGTTGCAATTGTGGGAAGAAAGGACATATGAAGAAATACTGTAGAACTCCAAAGAAACAAAGAGATGGACAACGGGAAAAAAATCAAGAAGCAATTGTAACAGGTGATGTGTTACAAGATGATTTGATTATTTCTTTAGATAAAATTTCTTAGTCTTTGGTAGTAGATTCAAGGGCTTCATTTCATGCCACACCCCATAGGAAACATTTTCTATATTATGTTCAAGGTGATTTTGGACAGGTTCATTGGGGTGATGATGCACCATGCAAAATTGTTGGAATGGGTGAGGTAAACATAAAGCAAAAGAATGGAAACCAATGGTTTTTGAAAGAGGTAAGACATGTTTCATATCTAAGTACAAATCTAGTTTCAATAGGGCAGTTGGTAAGTGAAGGTTGTATATCCATATTTACAGATAAGGCATGCAAGGTCACCAAAGGATCATTGGTGATAGCAAAAGGAGAGAAGGTAGGTACATTGTATTTATGTACTAGTAATATTGATTCTTCTATCTCTTTAGCTTCTATGGAATGGATAAAACACTTTGGCATCATAGGCTTGGACACATGAGTGAGAAGGGGATGCAGATACTTCAAAAAATGATTTTTTTGCCAGATCTTAAACAAATTGATTTGGATTTTTGTGAGCATTGTGTTTATGGAAAACAAAAGAGAGTGAGATTTATCAAAGTCAAAAAAGAAAAAAAGAGTGGAAGGTTAGATCTTGTGAATACAGATGTATGGGAACCATCTCATGTATCATCTCTTGGTGGCTCTCATTATTATGTTACATTTACTGATGATGCAACTAGAAAAACTTGGGTTTATTGCATTCGAAAAAAATATGATGTTTTTGATAATTTTAAGAAGTGAAAATATTTTGTTATAGGACTTATCGGTAAATGCAAACATAAACAGATATCCCTAGATCTAGAATAAAATAGAACAAAATGTGACGCTTTCCCTAAGCTCTAATCATTGAGTTTACTATCTAATAAGGGATAGACAACATACCGTTTAATTATCACGTTTTCTTGTCGTTGTCATCCTAGCTCCACTCCAGTGCTCCTGTGACATTAGATCTATAAGGGAACACAAGCCAACCAAAGTGAAAGAAATACAACATACTCAAAGAGAACCTATGTATGTGATCACAGAATCATACAATAAAACGAGATGAGTTTTATGGGAAAGAAACATATCATTGTATTATATAATAATGAAAGTGGAGATTACAACCAAAGCCTTGATGTCACAAGGTCCCGTTCCGATGATCCTTTTATCCAACACACACACACACACTTGCTTCAATCTTGGATGAAGAAGATCCACAATGACTTGATGAATTGAAATGAGGCTCTCAAGAATGATCCAATGCAGAATTATCCATACAATCTTAGTCAATTCAACCCTCATTAACCTTATCCTTTTCCATGAGAAATCCCACTTTATATAGGGGAAAGCGATATGGTTAAATATATTAGGATGATCCCACCAAATCAGACAAGTGAGTCGTATCCCAACCATACAGATGCCACCTGATTTTCTAGAAGATCCTCTTCTAGAACTTTCGTGAAGGTCGACCTTTTCTTATCCTTTTGACATCGTCGCACCCGAGCTGTAGAGCATCCTATGGAGACATCACAAACCAATTTTAGGGAAGAGTGCAATGACCAAGAATCATCACATCCTACGATGACCTTCCTTAATAGGGATTTTGAGAAGAGAAAGTTAGTCACATCCTTCATGAAGACATGATATTTTGGGAACATGCACACATATTGTCAATGGATCACTAAGATGAAAAAAATAATGTGTAACATAATGCCCCCCAAAGTATGAGACTCGAACTTGTGACAACTGAAATAATTTGTAGAATGTGTGTGTCAAATAAAAAGAACACATCAGTCAGGAGCCTGCAAACAGTCAAGTATCAACATAATAATATACCATCTTCTGAGGTAGGAATTGCCATACTCAGATTAAAAAATGGCAAATGAGTCATGGCCACCAAATATACACCGTGGATCCATGTCAATGTGAAACCGACATAGCCACCCATAATACACTATGGATCTATGTGCTAAAATGACTCAAATTCAGACATACCCACGAGACATACAAAGTGGATCTATGTGCCAATACAAATCATGAATACTCTGTCACAACTTGGACCAGAATGATATGATCCAGGGTCTTCATTTCCTTCATCCCTAAGTATGAATCTAACCATGCGATTACAGGTGCCGAAGTCAAACATGGTAGAAACCACTTGATTACTTGTTAATGATGAGAATCGTTAACAAGTGCGAGGGAAATCACCATTGATGTCAATGACTCCCAAGGTACCCCAGTACAATCCAATGAGTGTGAATAAAGGAGTCAAAGTCGAACACTCGAGAGAATATTCCAGTCATGGGCCAATGATGTGAACCCACTATTGAAAGTGAAGAAACCTTCCATTAAGGCATGCAAGATCTAAGGCACTAAATGATTTCTAGGTCTTGTTCCTAGATAATGAGCTGAGGTTGATAGGAAAAGACTTGTTACAAGAGGGCCTTGATGTATCCCCCATCAATTATGTGAAATAAGTAACAAATTTGAGATAGATCAAAGTATGAAATGATTCGAAACTAACACAGGGAAGGCCGACATGGTAGAAAATTTATAACCACAGATGACCGACTCAATAGGAGGCTTATAAAGGCTGGAATTCTCTTGAACATATGAACGACACGACAATGGTCTTGGAAGCATTGACTCAAGGAGGACCCAACATATGGACATGTGGATGGTCAAACGATAGGTGAATGTATTTCCCAACCTGGATGCAATGATGAAGGGGGGTGTCATGTTCAAGAGTGACTATTACTGCCACTAACACAGATATGGAGACACATTTCGTTCCCAAATTCCCTCCCACCATTTTTGGTGAGTGCCTCTTTATTTTTACGCAAGCTTGAGGAGGATAACATATGCTTGTAGATGTAAACTCACCCTTCGGACGAGTCCCTCGGAGTATGTTTAATGAACCCTAAGAAGGAGTGGTTCCGTCCCATGTGGGTCTTTCGATGTTTTCTTAATGAGTCCAAAGAGAGAAAACTTGAGGGTTTTTCATGTTTAGAGAGTATGAAAAACTCTTAAAGATGACTCCACAAGTTCCTTTTTCGTAAACTAATTTTATGAGACTGAAAAAGTGATAACCTACCTCTCATCAAATGTTTTATTCAAATACTTTTACGAGCGTGAAAAGAACAAGGTCGCTCGGAAATATTTTTGTTTTTATGGAGCGTGAAAAGAGATTAAAGGATACTCCATGGGTTTCATTTTTTGTGTTACCACGACGAGTACAAAAATACGAAAAAAGTATACTCGGTTACATTCTCATTGATTTACGAGCACGAGAAGGAACAAAAACTAAGCTTGTAGTTTTTCCTGAAAAACTCTAAAAGGATCTGTCCATGTGACAAATGCATAAAAGAAAACCAAAATACATATCCATTTTCAACACTTCACCCCTAAGTTTTTCATTTGCAAAAAACCAAACACTTGCAATGTCGTTAAAACATTAGGGTTTAAGTAGAAAATATAAAATAATATAAGAAATAACAATGAAAAAAGTAAAAAAGTAATAAAAATGGGTAAACACTTATTTTTACCATTTCATTGTTACTCCACCCAAACTTTGTTCCAAAACCCCCATTTTACCTCAAGTTTCCATTATGGATTGTGGGAGGTACGGTTGATCATTTGACGAATGGTCTCCATAGTACAGGTAATTTTTATCTCCAACTTTTCATAGATTCATTTTTTATTTCATTAGTTAGAAATGACTTTTTAGGTTGCATTTTCTATGATACTTGTGCCCGAAGGTCTTCGCAGACGCCCGGTATCGTGCCCTGCGACGACCCAGGTTCGTCACATGAGACATTTAAGCTACAGTGCGAAGACTCCGCACTATACGGGAGAGCTATCCTACGACGTGCGCAAACCAAAAAATGTTTTAAGATGTTTATGCCAATAAAAAGTTTCCAAGAGAGAGATGAAGATGCTAATCCCTCTTTTATGTTCCATTTCAAGTTTTCTACTGTAAGGATGTTGGAATGGTGAGAGAGAGAGCATGAGGAAGGAGATTACTTTGCCGAGAATGACCCAGGATTGGTAAATGTTGTCCAACAGTGTAGACTGCTAAAAGTATTTAAGGTCCAGGGCATGAGGGCCCAGTTGAGGTTGCTCAAATATTTAGTTCACATGTGGGATGTGGACCAGTAGGTATTCCATGTGGGAACTCACATTATTGAGATAGATATCAAGGATATCTACTTCTTGATGAGGTTATCTCGCTGTGGGGCTTGAGTTGCACTGATAGGTAGCAGAGGAGGTGGCGAACCCATGAACCACTATATCAACGCACATTGCGTGCCCGATACTCAGAAGAATAGCAACACAGTCTCTATAAGAGATATCCATGACCTACCTTTACGAACTATCCTCTACACCATTGCATGCATGGAAGGGAGTGCAACTCCCCATATGGCCCTTCAGAGGGATTTTCAGTATGCCCTAGAATGCATGGAGCCCTGAGTGTTCAATTGGAGTGATGGGGTTCTTAGAAGCATGAAAAAAGAGTTGACCAAGTGTAAGAGAGGTGACCTAAAACAATTAGGATACAGATCAATTTTGTTGTCCTTATTCCTGGAGAGGGTTCCAAACTTGCCCCTACAGGTAGAGTGGGGCATACCTACCCCAGAGGATCCAAGAATGAAGAGGTGGGTCGACCTCATGGCACAACATGTGATTGATCCTATCGTTAGGTATAATGACATTTTAGTTGATTGGTTGAGGCCCCAGATGCTTATGGTAGATGACTACACATATGCCAGCTTAGACTTCTGAGGTGATCCAAACATGATTCTTCCTAAAGGTTCTCAACGGGGGAACATAGGTAAGAAGTACATTTTGTTTTTATAATGTTTTTTATGTCTTTTATCCAATGACTAGTAAAAAATCTCTTTGATGATGCAGATGTGGGACCTCATCGACCTCCAGGTTCATCCCCAATTCAGAGGCGAGGGGAGAGAGTCGAGGTATCAGGATTGGCCACTACTGACTACGAGGCTATAGAACAAAACTTGGAGGAGATGACGATGGATGTCCCAGATGCCTCTATTGACGAGATCCTGAGGAGTTACCAGTGCCATACAATGGGTGTATCTACGTCCATCGGTCGACTGCCCTGTAGAGTAGCACAAATAGTTGCATGTTATCGTGAGCAACATCCTTGATGCTATATTTGTACATGAATCCATGTGCTTCACATTTTTTATATTTTGGTCTCTGGACAAAGGAACTTTTTGTTAAAACTTTTATCGTTATATATATATGAGGATTCTACCGGCTTAGTTGTTGTATATACAAAGTGTGATTGGATTTTATAAATTCATCAAATGTCTGTCTAACACATAATTGGTTAATGCATCTGTTAATGTATTTAGACATCTAGGAATGTGTTGACATTCAATGTAATCAAAATGACGTTCCAAGAGGAGAATTCGTAAATATACCCTTAATAGCATAGGACTTCGAATGGAGTAAACATTGATCAACTGTAAAACCATTAACTGCGAGTCGAGTCGTACAACAAGATGACGGATTCCAAGTAATTCAATGACTACAGTGTATTCCACAATATTGTTGGTTGCACGACCAAGCCAAACACCATGTAGACTAATTAGTTCATCTGTAGGTGCATAGAGTTCCCAAGCAACAGATGCTAAGTTCTGAGTACTGCGACTAGCACCATTAGTGAAGCCAATGTACGGTAGCGAAGAGACCGACATCTGGAAACCAAAAACAATGCAAGGTAAGCAGCTGAAGGTCGAAACCAAACAACGAAAAAGAATGCAAGAATATGATACACTAAAAGTACAAGCACTCATGCAAAAATGACTTAAGCATAGTACTTCTTTAAGTAAAGCCCATTTCGAGGTTCACTCAAAGGGATTCCATCATAATTGACTAGCTCATAAGCTCCCTTCTCTAGCACACATTTGACAATGTAAGGACTTCTCCACATAGCCTTGAATTTACCATCCCCTAGTAAATCATGATCTTGTTCGTAAGGGAGAACTATATCACCTTCAGAAAAAATGTGTGGCTTGACATGCTTGTCGTATTGGGCACACGTTTCTTCTGAGTTTCAATAAATAGGGCGACATCACTATGGGTTTCGTCTAATTTCATTAAATACACAATACATTCTTCTTCAGCGGAGGTATTGGGGAGGAGTTCAATGGTCAGTTTCAAAGATGGTATTTCACATTCAATCGACAGGATAGGCTTGATACCATAAACTAGTTGGAAAGGTGTAAATCCCGTGGCAGACTCAACATATGTCTGATAGGCCCATAATGATGAAAAGAACATCATGTGCCAGGTTGTATTATGAATTCCTATCATCCGTCAAAGCATAGTAATGAGAACTTTGTTGATTGCCTCAACCTGGCCATTGGCATGTGGTAATAGGGGGTTGAGTTTTCATGGTGAAGACCCAACTTTTCAGTAAGTTCAAACATCATAAAATTACGAAAATTACTATCGTGATCAGTAACGATAGCTTGAGGGATCCCAAACCGAGTAATGATATGATTGAATATGAACAATGTTGCAGTTCTCCTAGTGTTATCAAATGTAGGCATCGCCTCGACCCATTTAGTGAAGTAATCCATAGCTACAATGATGTATCCATGACCCCCAACCGAGTGAGGGTTACATGTCATGAAGTCAATGCCCCATTTGAAAAATGGACCAACGAAAACTACAGGATATAAAGGAGCAGGATGAGATCTTATCTTATTAATATAAGTTTGGCAAGCATGGAATTTCTGAACAGTAGTGATGCAGTCTTTAAATAAAGAAGGCTAGAAATAACCCGCTCGTAAGATATTTTGGGCAGTGGCATACCCAAACATATGACCACCACATGCTCTGGAGTGACATTCATTCAAATCTTTCTCAGCTTCGTCGTAAGTGAGACATTGTTGAAAAATGGAATCAACACTGCAACGATAAAGAGTATCACCTAAAATGATGTATTGGCAGGCTTGATACTGTATGCGACAATGACCTGTATTAGAGAGATTGAGTTGAAAAGTTTGATTCTGGAGATAAATAATGATATATTCGTACCATACGTCATCATAATTGATCAAAAAAAGGGATTTGTCAGGTAAGGAATCCTCTACCACATTTTATGTCTCAGTGGCGGGAAGGTCACATATCATTTCAATGAAAGCCAAATATTTCTTGGAATTAGCACGTTAAAAATCTAAGTACAACTCTTGGAGAATAACTATCCATTTGGAGTACTTTCCCCCTAGCAGTTGTCAGATGAGGACATGTTGCATAGGGTTGCAATCGAAAATAACAGTGGTCCTGCGTAATAGGATATAATGACGAAAACGTTGGACAGCTTGAATGGTTGCCAAGGCTAGTTTCTTCACATGCAGGTATTTGGTCTCAGTGGTCGTAAGACTCTGACACAAATAGTATATCACATGTTCGACGTGTGAATCATCCTATTGGAATAAGACCATGGAAATGGTAGAGTCCAAAGCAACTAAGTAGAGGAAGTAATTTTGGCTATAGTTAGGGGAAAACAATAATGGTGTACGGGTTAAGGAAAGTTTCAAAGCTTCAAAGGCTTTGTTTGCAATATCGTCCCATACAAAATCGTAACCTTTCTTGAATAACCAAGTGAATCCTTTCGTCGGTTCAATGTAATTGGGGATGAAACGACATAAAACGGTTGCCTTCCCTTGCAAACTTTGGAGTTGGCATAAATTGGAAGGAGAAGGTAGATTAAGGATAGCCTCAACCTTCAAGGGGTCTACTCGAATCTTGTGTATCGACACAATAAAACCAAGTAGTCGGTCAGACTCCACACAAAAAATGCATTTGTGTGGGTTTAATAAGGTACGATAATAACAACAATGTATGAAAATGACCCTCAAATGCTCTAGGTGATCTTGGCGATGCATGGAATGCATCGATAGATCATCAAGATAAGGTTGCACGATGTGCTTAATATCATGGAAAGCATACGACATCTCATGATGAAAATTAATACAAGCATTCTTGAGACCAAAGGGTAATTTACAGTAAGAAAAGGTTCCCCAAGGGAAAATAAAAGCAGTCTTGTGTTGGTCCGTGGGTAAAATATTAATTTGATTATAGTAGGAGAAACCCTCCATTAAAGAGAATATTTCACTGTCGATGCAATCGTCAACAATCTGGTCAAAGGGTTCGGGTAATTGTCCTTAGGACAAGACTTATCTATGTCCCTATAATATACACAGACGCGGATGGTACCTTATTTTTTATTCACCGGAACTAGATTGGAAACCTAATTAGACAAAGCCACGAGATAGATAAAGCCATCTTTAAGTAGTTTTTCAACTTCAAGCTTGATAGCAACAAATTTACATGGGTGCACTAGGAAAAGTCTCTACCGAACGGGTTTAGTGTTTGGGTATGTCTTAGTCTCATGTACAATGATATCAATATCAATGCCTGGAATCTCTTCGTAACTCCAAGTGAAAACATCACAAAATTCTTGGAAAATGGATATATATTCGTGGACCTAATTGGTAGAACATGAGGCTCCAATATGAAGATTCTCCATGACTCCGATTTTAATCGAAATGTCGAGAGAGATGGTAGGTGAACTGTTTCTCAAGTTTCCTTCGTACAAAACATCATGTGATGACTCAGGAACTAAGGAAATAACCACAACAGTCGACGGAGTTGAAATTCATTGGTAACTTTCTACGGTATCATGTTCTAGGAAGAGAATGGAGAGATGATGCCCATCGTCCCAGGGAGTGTCTTCCATAGACATGAATGACATGATCATCACATCCATAGGAAAGATCATGTGAAACAAATCAGGAGATGAATCACAAAGAGAAGGAGAGGAGGGGGTTACCGATTTAATAACTTGGTAAGAGTATTCGACCAGACTTAAAGGCATCTTGTCGCCGTAAAAATGGTAATCACTAGGGCTAGGTACTACTCATGGGTCATATGACATAGGGGTTTCATGAACGCTGGTGGAGATCATGTTAATAGAGGCAAAAAAAGGAGGGAGAATATTAGGTGGCGGGATGGGAAAAGTACCCATCATATTTGAATCTTTCAAAAGACCCACTCCGACATTCTCGTAACCAGGGGGTGTCTTCGAAATAAAGGGAACGTTTCTAGTACGAGAATCATAATTAAAGAAGGCCAGCTGGTCAATAGTAATGACCTTTCCTTGGTGTGGGAAATGTACCACACAAAAAAGAGTAGACACAACTGCACACATGGAATAAATCCAGCTACGTCCAAGTAAAAGGTTATAATCAATAGGTTCATCGAATACCTCAACCTAGATATTGACTGATTTACCTTCCAACATAATAGAAAATGAGGGAAGAACACCGCAGGGTTTAAAAACTGTACCATTGAAAGACTTAAGTGTATTGTGTGATTTTGTGAGGGTAGGAGAGCCAATGGATTTCCAACAAATAACAGACATAACACAAGTCTAGGCTCCTTCATCAATCACAGTTCTACAAATATTCTTGTTTTCAACAACAACTTTGATCTGAAATGCTAACTTAGGAGGAAGCCTTGGAATGTGATATTCCAAGTCAAAGATTATTAAATTAGTATCCATGGGATCAATTGCACCGATGGCCTTTAATAGTGTCTGTCGTTGAGCAAGACAACTTTGAAGGAATTTGAGAGCTGACATGGCAGAGGGTGCTTGTGCAAGGTCTTCTACAATACTGTAGTTTCGTGCAACATGTGAGTGAGGATTGAACGTAGACTTTTGAACAATTCCCTTGGGAGGAGGGCAAAGGAATGTATCGAGACCTGGTCTTTCAAGATGAAGAGGACCGTTTGGAGGTGAAGTTGAAGGAGAAGGTTGAACCAACGAAGGTGGTATATCATCAACTTTCTCTTTTAACAGAGAGTAATCCTTGGCTCAAGTTGCGATGACAACTTTGTTCTTTTTAGAATCACCAGTACACATAAGGACATAAGAAGAGGTAGAATGGGTAGCTTGGTCATGAATGACCAGTTGGGCTTACTTTTGAGAAGGGAAAGGTTGTGAAAAAACAATAGGTGTAGGAGGAACTTAGTAACCTCGACGCGTCTTGGACAATCTTTCATGTAATGATCGTCACCACAAATCAAGCAGGGGTAACGAGGCTTATGCTTGTCTTTCTCATCAACAATTTGCATTTTTGATTTATCAGATTGTGGATTATTATTCTTGTCCTCCTTGTTCTTACCCTTCCCTTTCTTTTTATTTTCAATCGTTCTAGTAGGTGTGGATTGAAAACAATTAACTTCGACAGTCTTACGAGTGGAAGGAGTAGGAGTAGGATTATTTTGTGCATTAGATTTATTATATTTGGAATTGGTGTGACCGGCTTGCGTGGATGGGGTCTGAGCGTGGAAGGTGCCAATCACACCATCAATAGCATGAGAAGTTGCTAGAGGTTTTTGGGTAGGGTTTATGGAAGGAAGAGGAGCGTCAGGGATCAAATCATAAAGTGTTCCTGTTTGCGAATAAACATGATCGAGATACTGAGCACAACTGATCGCCTTCTCTTTAGTGAAAATACCACCCATGGAGACATCACGAAAAATAGGTCCAATGAGTGATTTGGTAAACCACTCAGCCAATAGTTGATTAGGAAGGGGAAATTTGATTAGACATCTTCTCCTCCTCCACTCGTGGATGTGATCAGAAATATGAGTGGACAAGGATTGTTTAAAAGAGATCAAAAGTTCGGTTTCTGTCTCGTATCGAATTTGCAACTGGTAATGTGTCAAAAAGGCCATAGCTAGGGTGTTAAAGTCATTGAAGAAACCTCGCGATAACTCAATGTACCATTTTGCTTCCGAACTTGTGAGAGTTCATTGGAAAAATCGTAATCTGACAGTGTCATCCATCAAGGAGTTGAATGAACACCACAGATGAAAAGTCATAACATGATTATTTGTATCTTCTCTTGCTCGACCGTAAAATTTAGGAATGTTGGACGGTAACTTGGCCAGTATGACGGGAAAATACGGAGAATGTAAGATAGGATCATTCAAAATCCTAGACAGATCATGTAAATCCAAAGTGGTCAGGAAAGGCAACTGTTGGTTCACTTGTGGAAACTGGTAGTTTTGAGGGGGAAGCCCTGTAGGTATACCGGTAGGACCATAAGCAGACTGCAAATAAGGAGACAGTCCTGACATATTCAGTTGTGGAGGATTTTGAGGCACATAGTCTATAGGGTTGGGTTAATAAGGAGGGTTCCCTTGAAAAGGAACACTAGTTTGAATTTTCGGACCCCAAGTGGGATTTAAAGAATCTGGATATGGTTGACCAAGGTTAGGGGGTACAAAAGAGTTAACTTGAGGATGTTTTCCCTCAGACTGTTGTGGATTTACTTGGAAAGGAATATTCCAAGGTAGAGATGGTATCACATGTGTGTTCTTCCCATATAGTGGGTTATGGACTCCAACCTGAGGTTTCCCTCCAAGTTCAGGTTGTGCCCCAATCTAAGGTTGTCCCCCAAATTGAGGTTTCCCCCCAAGTTGATTTTGTGCCCCAATTTGAGTTTTCTCCCAAAATTGAGGTTTCCCCCCAAGTTGAGGCTGTGCCTCAATCTAAGGTTTCCCCCCAAATTGAGGTTGACCCCCAAGTTGAGGTTGTTCCCCAATCTAAGGTTTCCCCCCAAATTGAGGTTGCCCCCCAACTTGAGGTTGACCTCCAACAAGAATCTGGAAACAAGAATTGATAGAAAGACTGGTGCCTCCATGTGGATTGGAGCCACTAGGCCCATATCCTCCAAGAAAAGGTGGAGGAGGAGCATAAGACCCTCCGGAGAGAACTTGGGAAGGTGTAAGAACAAAACCAAAAACACAATTATACCCAAGAGGAACAAAATGTCCAGAAACTCCGGATGGAACTCGGGTAAAGATAGGAACGGAAGTATTCAGAGATTTATACCCAAGAGGAATTGATGGATTCAGTCTAGATGGAAGTGGTGTCCCAATCAGAGCTTAGGCGATAACCACATTTCCGGTAGGAATCATGGTAGCTTGAGGGACCATAGTAGAATGAGTCATCTGAAGAGTAGGAATCGAGTGAGAACCAATCAATATTTGGTCTGAAACAATGGTGATACTAGTAGTAGTACCAGTGAAATGGTCTAAGGGTACGGGGTCCTAAATTATTCACTATGAAAAAGTGGATCCTCTACTCCAGATCTTGCGTTAGGTACAGTATATACTTTAGTATTATTGAGAACAACAATTTCTCCAGCCAAGTTCATGAGAAGTATACGCCCGTCTGGTCTGAGAGGGGGGAATCTGAAAGCCTCTAAGGAGTCTGAAACAATTTGAAATCCTTCTAAAGAGTGTATTCTTCCAACTTCTGAAGCTACCTCGTTGTTGACTACTCCCTCTGGAGAGCCTTCTGGTGAGTTAGGAGGCAAGGGTTGGTAACCTTCTGAATCTTTTGGGGGTATCCCTTGCATCTTACGTGAACAACGTAGGCCGATGTTGCTCGAGATAAGTAAAGAAATAAATAAATCTATGGCCGACTAGAGGAAACAAACAACACTCACTAATAAAATCTAGGAATCAAACCAAGAAAACAAACCTCCTTACTTCAAAGTCATTAGATGGTGATGAAATCCAACGTCGTGAAATCAAGAAAAGAAGGGGTTAGGATAAGCGGGTGGAAAAGTTACATTGATGACCTACTTAACTGACTCACACCTTGGTGCAAGCTCCCACACATAATTGTTGGTATACCCTCCAAGGAGACCGAGTGAGTTTGGCCAACGTCGATTCCAAGTACCATGAAGACTTGCCCCTCCACAATCACCTTGTGTAAAGACCCTAAAGAGATAGGCCACTAAGGTTACCAAGTACAACAATGATGCATGGGGAAACAATCAACATTCCAATCCACGCGCAAGGGCAGAGTATCTAGCCCGAAATCAACTTGAAAGGATTCCACTCTGATTGTGAGTATACCTTCAAGTGACCCCCATAATACACACAATATCTACACCAATACCAAAAAAGCAGGGTGAGTAACTCTTCCAGTATCAATGCGACCTCATGTTTGACCCTTGTGTGAGAAGGGCTTCCCAGGACAAAATCTAACAATTGGATTTTAACTCTCCCTATCACAACATACTATTGTGTGTTTTGATGCTTTGGAGAGTGTGCCTTACAAACTATTCCAAAGCGCTATCCTAGCTAATATTGGTGAAAAAGATCCCTAGAAAAACAAAGTTACTAATAAATTTTAAATTTACGTTGAGTTTTAGAGGTTGTTGTTTACTCAAAAAGGAGACGGAAATGAAAGTGTTGATGTTGTGACCTGGACCCAATACCATGAAAAAAGAGATGAATGTGAAATTTCCAATTTAATGAACTCTAGTTACAGTAGGGAGAAGGTATTTATTTTGAAGTATAACAAGCTACCCATTGCAATTATTTAATTCCAAATGAACACAATCTCAAAGAATCATGAACTACAAATTTTCCAATTTCTTCTCTTCATCAATATTTCAAATGTAAATTTTTTTATTATAAGAGATTACATAAAAAGAATAAATGAATTCAATTCTTCCTTTCCAAAACAGAATCATAGATGTGATAACGAAAAGAAAACGTAATCCAAGAAAATCAAGACATTCAAAACACAATTCCCAAATCAAATTCGTAATGTACACAAAAACGAAAAAGACAAGAAAAACTCTTGACATAACAAAGAAAAAATGTTTCTTAATCAACAATCAATCTAAAAAATAAAATAAATCCAAAACTCAAGACAAACCAAAGATGTTTTGTCAAACAAGCACCCGGATGAAGATCCGAGATTATATCCTTCTGACAATGAGCAAAAGAAAAAAACTTGCCAAATGCTAAGAAAGACTTTCAATCACTGAAAACCAATAACAAGCAAGATTCAAACTCAGGAGTCAATCAAGCATGGGCATATAATGTTCACCCCAGGCTTCTAAGACAAATTTGGGTGATAAAACAAAAAATGACTCACTCCATCCAAATCTACACGAGTCATCGAAGGATGGGAATGGGACACAGTGCGACGAGCAGGTGTCGTCGCAGACCACTAGCGAAGTAGAGTGCGATGTCGTCGCACTAGATTGGCTAAGCAGAGGGAGACATCTCAAGGTCTTCGTAGGCTATCAGTATGGTACAATGCGATGATCTCTATAACTTTGAACAATATGGAAGAAAGACAAAAAATCTAAAGGAACTTCTAAACCCAGGGAGTCTGGATGGATCACCCACAGACTCAAAGAGTGAAAATTATCAGAGGAAGGAAGGCCAAAGGAAAATGGGAATAAAAAAATCAAAAGGAGGTCGCATACCCAGTATGGTCACCAATTTTTTTATGGGACTTATCGGTAAATCCTGACATAAACAGATCTCCCTAGATCCACCTAGATCTATAACAAAACAGAACAAAACATGATGCTTTCCCTAAGCTCTATTCATTGAGTTTACTATCTAACAAGGGATAGGAAACATGTCATTTAAATATTGTTTCTCCTTGCTGTTGTCATCTTAGATCCACTCCATTGCTCCCATAATGCTCGATCTGTAAGGGAAGACAAGCCAACCAAAGTGAAATCAATATAGCATACTCAAAGAGAACCTATGTATGTGATCAAGGAATCATACAATAAAACGAGATGAGTTTTATAGGAAAGAAACATATCATTGTATTATATAATAATGAAAGTGGATATTACAACCAAATCCTCGATGTCTCAAGGTCCCCTTCCAATGACCCTTCGCTCCGACACACACACACACTTGCTTCAATCTTGGATGAAGAAGATCCACAATGACTTGATGAACTTAAATGAGGCTCTCAAGAATGATCCAATGAAAAATGATCCATACAATCTTAGCCAATTCAACCCTCATTAACCTTATCCTTTTCCATGAGAAATACCTCTTTATATAGGGGAAAGATAAATGGTTAAAGAGATTAGGATGATCCTACCAAATGAGAGAAGCGAGTAGGATACCAACCATACGAATGCCACCTCATTTTCTAGAAGATCCTCTTCTAGAACTTTCGTGAAGGTTGACCTTTTCTTATGTTAGAAAAATAGGACCGTGGAGCAATAAAATAAAACAAATGCGGAGAAAAAACACATAATATAGACAATATAATATAGACACATATTTACGTGGTTCACCCAGTCTAGGCTATGTCCACGAGAGAAATTGTCAGGTCCTTCCTTTATTATTATCCAGGATATGAAGGGATACAACCTACATCAAACCCGATGAAACTTCCTCTTATTGCTCTCACAGTCTCTAATTTCATAATACAATATTCACTATCATACATAGCCGCAACAAATTTCCCTCATAACAGAGGGTTTCCTTCTAGGGAAAAAAAAACCTAACATAATTTCTACTTTTAGATCTGCGACCTTATAATGAACGATCCAGTTTACAATGAAATTACAATAAACATTTACAAGGGGGTAACCCCCCTCTACACTCCCCCGCATGGAAGAGTGTACATACTTATGGGGTGTAAAGTCTTCATGGGGTATAAACATGGCTGAAAACAAAATACCTCTGAATCAAGAAGATAATCAGGATCCACAACCAACAATATCCCACTTGGAGATTGATCTCAACAACTCCACCTCTGTTGTATATGCTGCACTCTGAACCTTCTTGGACCTGGAAAATTTCTCATCTTCATCTTCATTCTTGAAGACCAACTGAAACTGAGTAGGCACTTAGTTTCTCCATGGTTACTCCCTTTGTTAACATGTCTGCAGGATTCTGGCTAGTGTGTATATTTTCCAACTTTAAATGTCCATCTTCCAAGGCGGAACATATGAAGTGGTACCTCAATTGTATATGCTTAGTCTTCGAATGGAAGGTTGAGTTCTTTGCAAGATGAATGACACTCTCACTGTCATAATACAACCTGCTATTCTCCTACTTCTTTCCCAATTCCTCCATAAACCTTTGTAACCAATTCATCTCTTTACTAGCCTATGTAGCAAAAACATACTTTGCCTCTATTGTTGAAAGTGAAAAAACCTTTTGCAGTTTCGAAATCCAACTTACTATTGTTCCACCTATAGTAAAAACATACCCTATGGTGCTCCTCCTGTTGTCTTTATCATTTTCCATATCTGAATCAACATATCCCTGTAGAAAAGTGTCTGAACCTCCAAAACATAATGCATGAGTAGTAGTACCTCTCAAATACCTAAGAATCCACTTTACTTCCTCCCAATGTTCTTTACCTATATTATTCATATACCTGCTCATAACTCCCACTGCATGTGCAATATCTGGTCTTGTGCAAACCATTGCATACATCAAGCTACCAACTGCTGATGAATAAGGGATCTTGGACATGCATTATATCTCCGCCTGTGTCTTGGGAGAAATTTCCTTAGTTAATTTGAAATGGATGGCTAAGGGTGTACTAACTAGTTTTTCATTCTGCATTCTAAACCTCTCCAACACCTTCTCTATGTACTCACCCTGAGAAAATGTCAATTTGCAATTTTTCCTGTCTCTTGTTATTCTCATACCAAGGATTTTCTTTGAAACACCCAAATCCTTCATCACAAATGAATTAGCTAATTTCTTCTTAAGCACATTTATATCCTGCATATTAGACCCTGCAACAAGCATGTCATCTACATACAATAGCAAGATAATATAACTTCCATTTTCTAGCTTTTTGAAATAAACACAGTGATGAGAATGACATATACTATAACCCTATTCTGTCATAAACCTATCAAACCTCAAATAACACTGCCTTGGAGTTTTCTTTAGGCCATACAAGCTCTTCTTCAACCTGCATACCAAATTATCCTTCCCTTTGACCTCATACCCCTGTGGTTGCTGCATATAAATATCTTCCTCCAAATCCCCATGGAAAAAAGTTGTTTTAACATCTAATTGTTCAAGATGCAAATTTTCTACTGCCGCAAGACTTAAAATAGTCCTAATTGAAGTCATTTTAACAATAGGAGAAAATATTTCATCAAAATCTATACCTTTCTTTTGTGCAAACCCCTTTACAATAAGTCTAGACTTGTACCGCTTTATTCCTACATCTTCTTCCTTCAACTTGTAAACCCATTTATTTTGCAATTCTCTTTTTCCTACATGCACCTGAACCAAGTCCCAAGTATGGTTATTTACCAAGGAATCCATTTTCTCTTTCATTCCTTTCTCCCACTTCTTTCTGGTGTCTACCTACATTGCTTCTTCATAACATTCTGGTTCACCAGAATTAGTCAACAATAAATAATACAATGAATGAGAGTATCATTCATGGGGTATACTTAACCTGGTAGATTTTCTAACAACACTTGCAGGTGTTTGAGGTACATGCTGCTCCTGTTGTTGTACATTTTGATTTTTTGGTTCCTTTGGAATTTCTTTTTTAGTGATCTCATCAAGCACTGTGTATTCTTGTTTTTCTTTTTCATGTTTCTTTCCCTGCTACTGATCTTTGTACATGACCTTCTCATTGAATATGACATCTCTACTCCTAATTATTTTGTTATTTTCATAATCCCATAAGTGATAACCAAAAACATTAACACCATATCCAATAAAGGTACACTTCTTTGATTTTTCCTTAAGCTTTGTTCGCTTTTCTTTATCAATATGGACAAATGCTTTACAACCGAAAGTCTTCAAAAAAGAATAGTTTACCTTTTTTCCTGTCCATTCATCCTTTGGAATTGTACCATCCAAAGAGCTTGAAGGTCCTCTGTTTATTAAGTAAACAATAGTATCTATAACATCTTCCCATAACTGTAGGGGCAAACCAACATGCAATCTCATACTCCTTGCACGCTCCATGATTGTCCCATTCATCCTTTCTGACGCACCATTTTCTTGTGGTGTTATTGGAACTGTCTTCTCTCTACGGTGTTATTGGAACTGCCTTCTCTCTACGAATCCCATGGTATGAACAATAATCATCAAACTCATTGCTGCAATATTCATCTCCATTATCTGATCTGAGACACTTCAAACTTTTTCCTATCTCATTCTCAAGAAAATATCTTCATTTCTTAAAAGTATCAAAAACATCAGACTTTTGTCGAATGCAATAAACCCAAGTTTTTCTAGTTGCATCATCAATAAAAGTAACATAATAACGAGAGCCACCAAGACATGATACCCAAGATAGTCCCCATACATTTGTATGCACAAGCTCTAACCTTTCATTCTTCTTTTCTTTTTCAACTCCGAGAAATCTGACTCTCTTCTATTTTCCATAAACAAAATGCTCACAGAAGTCCAAATCAATTTGTTTAAGATCTGGCAAAAAATTTCTTTTGTGAAGTATATGCATTTCCTTCTCACTCATGTGTCCCAACCTATGATGCCACAATGTTGTATCCACTCCTATAGAAGCTAAAGAGATAGACGAGTCAATATTACCAGTACATAAATACAATGTACCTACCTTCTCTCCTTTTTCTATCACCAATGATCCTTTGATGACCTTCCACGTCTTATCTGTAAATATGGATATACAACCTTCACTTTCCAACTGCCCTGTTGAAGTTAGATTTTTCCTTAAATCTGGAACATGCCTTACCTCTTTCAAAAACCATTAGTTTCCATTGCGTTGCTTTATTTTTACCTTTCCCATTCCAACAATTTTGCATGGTGCATCATCACCCAAATGAACCTGTCCAAAATTACCTTGAACATAATCTAGAAAATGTTTCCTATGGGTTGTGGCATGAAATTAAGCCCTTGAATCTACTACCCAAGACTCAAAAATATTATCTACAGAAAGAATCAAAGAACCTTGTAACACATCACCTGTTACATTTTCTTCCTAATTTATCTCTTGTTGTCCATCTCTTTGTTTCTTTGGAGCTCTACAGTCTTTCTTCAGATGTCCTTTCTTCCCACAATTCCAACACTCTATCTTTCCAAGTCTGGATTTGGATCTGCCCTTCCTAGAATTCCCACGGTTCCCTAGGCCCTTTCCCCTATCCCTTTATCTTCCCTTGTTCTCCATGTTCAACACATTACCTGATGTCTCACCTGTGCTTTTCTGTCGCATTTCCTCACTAAGGATAACACCAACAACATCATCAAATTTTAAAGTATTTAAACCAGAGACAAAGTTACTTACAGCCATGACCAAGCCGTTCCATCTTTCTGGCAATGATCACAAGATTAGAAGAGCCCTGACCTCATCATCAAAGTCCACTTTTACATAACTTAGTTGATTAGTAACCATATTAAAATCATTTAAATGATATTCAATAGACCCACCTTCTGACATATTCATATTAAATACTCTCTTCATTAGAAATACCTTATTGGATGTCGAGGATTTTTCATACAATTTAGGCAATGCATCCATCAAATCCTTCATTGTCTTTTCTTTCGAAATATTGAAATCCATCGATGTTGCCAGGCTTAGCCGTATCGTTCCTAGAGCCTTTTTGTCAAGAATATCCCATTCTTCATCCTTCATGGTTGTCGGCTTCTTTGATACTCCACCCAATGGTAGGAATAGATCCTTCTGATATAAATAATCTTCCATCTGCATCTTCCATAATTGGTAGTTTTGGTCATTAAATTTCTCGACCCTAAACTTTCCATCTTCCGCCATTGCTCCCACTCGAACCTGAAACCCTCTTTTCCTGCGAGTTACCTTTCGCTCTGATACCAGTTGTTAGAAAAATAGGACCGTGGAGCAATAAAATAAAACAAATGCTTAAACAAAACACATAAGATACATAATACAATAGAGACACAGATTTACGTGGTTCACCTAGTGTGGGCTACATCCACTAGAGAAATTGCCAGGTCCTTACTTTATTATTATCCATCATATGAAGGGATAAAACCTACAACAAACCCGTTGTAACTTCCTCTTCTTTCTCTCACAGTCTCTAATCTCAGAATACAATATTCGCTATCATACATAGCTGCAATAAATTTCCCTCATAACAGAGGGTTTCCTTCTAGGGAAAAAAACCCTAACATAATTTCTACCATTAGATCTGTGACCTTATAATGAACGGTCCATATTTACAATGAAATTAAAATATACATTTACAAGGGGGAAATCCCCCTCTGCATTCCCCCACGTGGAAGAGTGTACATACTTCTGGGGTGTAAAGTCTTCATGGGGTATAAACACAATTGAAAACAAAAGACCTTTGAATCAGGAAGATAATCAGGCTCCACAACCAACATCTTAGCCTTTTGACATCATCACACCCTAGTTGTAGAGCAGCTTGCATAGACATCACAAACCAGTTTTAGGGTAGAGTGCGAAGACCAGGCATCATTGCACCCTGCTTATGATGCAGCCTATGAAGACCTTCCTTAATAGGGTTTTTGAGAAGATAAATTTAGTCACTTTCCTCATGAAGACATGCTCTTTTGGAAACATGCACACATATTGTCAATGGAACACTAAGATGATCAAAATAATTTGTAACAACTTTGGTTGAGAATGAGACAGGAAAACGATTGAAGTGTCTCAGATCAGAAAATGGATGTGAATATTGCAGCAAGGAGGTTGATTATTACGGTTCATACCATGGGATTCGTAGAGAGAAAACAATTCCAGGAACACCACAAGAAAATTGTGTGTTAGAAAGGATGAACATGAAAACCATGGAGTGTGCAAGGAGTATGAGATTGCATGCTGGGTTGCCCTTACAATTTTGGGAAAATGTTGTAAATATTTTTTTTTACTTAATAAACATAGGAACTTCAAGATCTTTGGATGGTGGCATTCCATAGGAGGCATGGACAGGTAAAAATGTAAACTATTCATTTTCGAATACTTTTGATTGTGAAGAATTTGTCCATATTGATAAAGAAAGTAGAACAAAGCTTGAAGAAAAATCCAAGAAGTGTACCTTTATTGGATACGGTCTTAATGATTTTGATTATCTCTTATGTGATTATTAAAATCACAAAATCATTAGAAGTAGAGATGTCATATTCAATGACAAGGTCATGTACAAAGATCAGTTGTAGGGAAAGAAACAGGAAAAAGAAAAACCAAAATACACAGTGCTTGATAAGATCATTGAAAAATAAATTCCAAATGTACCAGAAAATAAAAATGTACAACAACAGGAATAGAAGGTACCTAAAAATACTGCAAGTGTTGTTAGAATATCTACCAAGTTAAGTAGACCCCCTGAACAATACTCTCCTTCATTGTATTATTTATTGTTGATTGATTTAGATGAACAAGAAATTTATGAAGAAGCAATGCAGGTAGACACTAAAAGAAAGTGGGAGCAAGGCATGAAACATAAAATGGATTCCTTGTTAAATAACCAGACTTGGGACTTGGTTCAGTTTCCTGCGGGAAAAAGAGAAATGCAAAATAAATGGGTTTACAAGTTGAAGGAAGAAGATGGAGGAAAAAATCGGTAGAAGGCTAGACTTGTTGTAAAGGGGCTTGCACAAAAGAAAGTTATATATTTTCATGAAATATTTTCTCCTGTTGTGAAAATGACTTCAATTAGGAATCCTAATCAAAGCAGCGACATGGGTATTAGGTCAAAGGAAAGGAAAATTTGGTATGTAGGTTGAGGAAGAGCTTGTATAGCCTAAAGCAAGCTCCAAGTCAATGGTATTTGAAGTTTGACAGGTTTATGACAGAACAAGGTTATAGTATACATCATTTTGATCACTGTGTTTATTTTAAAAGGATAGAAAATGGAAGCTTATTTCTATTGTATATAGATGGCATACTTATTGCATGGTCTAATATGCACGATATAAATGTGCTCAAGAATAAATTAGATAATTCATTTGCGATGAAGGATTTGGGTGCTACAAAAAAAATCCTTGGTATGAGAATAACAAGAGACATGAAAAATCGCAAATTGACATTATCTCAGGGTGAGTGCATAGAGAGGGTGTTGGAGAGGTTTCGAATGTAGAATGAAAAACCATTAGTACACCTTTGGCCAACCACTTCAAATTAACCAAATAAATGTGTCCCAAGACACATGAGGAGATATAAGACATGTCCAGGGTCCCTTATTCATCAATAGTTGGCAGCTTGATGTATGTGATGGTTTGCACAAGACTAGATATTGCACATGCAGTAAAGTGGATTCTCAAGTATTTGAGAGGTACTTCTACTCATGAATTATGTTTTTGAGGTTCATACATTTTTATACAGGGATATGTTGATTCAGATATGGTAGGTGATAAATATAGCAAGAGGAGAACCACAGGGTATGTTTTTACCGTAGGTGGAACAACAGTAAGTTGGATTTCGAAAATTCAAAAGGTTGTTGCACTTTCAACAATGGAAGAAGAGTATGTTGTCGCTACAGAGGATAGTAAAGAGATTATTTGGTTATAGAGGTTTATGGAGGAATTGGGAAAGAATCAGGAGAATAACAAGTTGTACTGTGACAACAATAGTGTCATTCATATTGAAAAGAACTTATCCTTCCATGAAAATACTAATCATATACAACTCAAGTACCATTTCATATGATCTATCTTGGAAGATGGACATTTGAAGTTGGGAAAGATACATAATAGCCAGAATCCCGCAGACATGTTAACAAAGGGAGTAACCAGGGAGAAATTGAGTTTCTTCTTAGTTTTAGTTGGTATTCAAGCATGAAGGTGAATATGAGAAATTTTATGGGTCCAAGGAGGAGTATAGTCCAACAAGTACAACAAAAATGGAGTTGTTGTGACCAGTCTCCAAGTGGGAGATTGTTGGTTGTGGAGCATGATTATCTTCCTAATTCATAGGTTTGTTTCAGCCATGCTTGGACCCCATCCCATAATGGGTGGGGGGGATTCCTCCCCCACAATGGTCCCCATGGGGGTCTAGGGGGGGGGGGAGGCAACAATTTTTTTAGCCCCCCCCTTGGTAGGGGATTCAAGGGAAATGCCCTCGAAGAGAAATTTTGGGAAAAATTTCCTTGTAAAATATTGTAATTTCGTAGTCAATCTGGATCATTCATTATAAGGTCTCATATCTGACACTAGTAGTTATTTTACGGTTTTTTTCCCTAGAAGGAAACCCTCTCTTATGAGGGAATTGTATTGCGGCTGTGTATTTATCGTGAATATTGTATTTCGAGAGAGGAAACCGCGAGAGAAAGAAGATGAAGTTACAATGGTTGAGTTGTAGTTTGTATCCCTTCATTTTGATGGATAATAAAAAGGAAGGACCTGGAAATTTCTCTGGTGGATGTATCCTACACTGGGTTAACCACATATATCCGTGTCTTTATTGTGTTGTGTATCTTCTGTGTTTTATTTCCACATTTATTTTATTTTATTTCGCTGTGATCCTATTTTTCTAACACATAGGGTAGGTAAAGGTCCAATCAACCTACTACAACCATGAAGAAGTAATGTGGGAGATGGAGGATGCAATGCAGGAGGCATTTCTACATTTGGTTTTTGAAATTTTTATGTAAAACTGATTGTATATAAGGGTAATTTGCACCAAGGGCGATGAAAAATCTACGGGGAGGGTAATGTAATACCCTAACCTTGATCCCCATACTAGGAATGTATATGTGTACATGATGAATATATAAAGAGATAAATGATGTGATATGTAAAATGGTATATAGAATGATAGTAAAATACATCATAGGTTGTAGAAGGAGAAGGACATAAAGAATGATTGGTTATGATTCCACGAGAGGGGAATGAAAGGGAGCTTAGGGGATAAGGGGAACAATAATGCTATTTTATTACTACCACAAGTTATTTAACCTTAGCCTTATCAAATATTTCTTTATGGTTATCCTAAGTCCTATGAACTTTGGAATTATTGGTTAAGAGAGAGAGACATGTACTTCTCATGAAGACATGTGGTCTCTTCCTGCATACATGCAAATATATTCCATGAATTTTTGGAATGAAAGGGGATTCACGTTCATTATTCACAAATTTTTCTCTAGGAACTTAAGATATCATATTAATTCTATGCTAAACTTGTGGGAAATTCCTGCCATGAACTATGTGGGAATTATGACTATGTGTAAGAGAAATTGTTGACATTGAGTAAACAAAATTACAACTAATAATCCTCGGAGTCTCAAACAACGATATTTCTTGGCTGGTTTGTTTTAGATCCCTGGAGCAAAGTAGGATACCTTGAGGGGATATGTGGAAAAGAAGGGGATCCAATTCCTTGGGTGTGTAGGTTGGTGGGAAAAGAGGGATAGTGGATTGCGATAACTATAAGAGTTTAAAAACTATGAATTCTAGGAATTGGGCTATTTGAAGAGAGCTAGAGCCAAACATAGGTAATTTCATCCTTATGGATCATTTCCTTAGCATAGGGGTGACATATATTATAGAGATATTATGTGCAACAAAAATCCTATGGTTAGGTGGAACATCCTTCATATACAACTAATTGGTGGTTAATTCCCAAAAAGATAAGTGTTCATGATTTATTTATGACTATATTGAATCAATGTTGTTTATGTTATGAATGGAGTTATTATCTAGTTTATTAAGTTATGTTTGCATGTTTAATCCCACATTTGTAACTATGGTGTCATTATCCATTGACGGATTTAATTGTGTTTGCATAAGCCTACATTGTTGTGTCTGCATGCATTAATTAATAAATAACAAGACAATGAGGAAATATTCTATTAGAGCAAGAAGTCGTTGGAAATTAGTGGCTTCAAGAAGTACCCCATATCCTCAACAATGCATAGAGGATATTGAGTATGTTACAAATCTCATGAATATGTGTCACACTTTCTATTGGTTTTCGACAATGATAAATGTAAAACTTATAAGTTTTTAAAATATAAGACATCAAAACTCATATTTACCTTGAAAGTTTCAATATGCAATAAATAAGGAAATTGTATAACATATTGCTACCTTTTTACTTGTATTTAAAAAAAAATTGTTGTCATTTAATACCACAATTTTTATTTTCATTTTGTACATCCTTAAAAAGTATAGAGATGGATAATGAGTCTCTTGTGTATGCCAAATGTTTTTGGTGTAATATTTATTTGTGTTTAATATTTTTTCATGAATATATTTTATGTAGAACCTAATGGTACCTATATATTTTTATATATTTATTTATTTCTAGATAATATTTTTAAATTAAATTAATTGAAAACATAACTATTTTATTATCACATTTTTCTTTATAATACTATAATAAACTAATGGTTGAAGGCTTAAAAGTTTTTTTTTTTTTTTTTTTTTNTTTTAGAAATTGCAGGTTTCTGCCTCTATGGAATTTGGAACTTAATAGAAAAAGAAGGAAGGAAATTATTTACATTGACTTAATATCAAGACACATCTATAGATCGAGACTTCGAAATCTATCTCAAAAACAAGAGTTGATACATTTTCAACTCTCAATAACTTAGTCAAGAGTTGGTTTACTAGATATTTTAGTCTTAAACACTTAAACAAGAGTTTGTTTCAATTAAGAGTATGCGTGGATCTCAAATTTTGGTTGAGTTATTGATAAATCTCTTTGTTGAGATTTTGATTTCATCAAATATATGTGTGTCCTTGCGAAAACTTAGAGTGCACCTTCATGAGATTACCCATAACTATTAGCATTTGTGCTTGACCAATTAAAAATGCACCAATATATGTTCAACATATCAATGGTTTTATATTATAGATAATAACAATACTCTAAAACATAAAAAAAAAAAAAACACAATTGCATACATACATGTAATGGGCATAGATACATATTATAATCTCACAAGTGCATACATAACATACATGTAATGGGCATAGATACATGTTATAATCTTGTGTATACTGATACTTATTTATTTAACAATCACCAATGTGTAAAAAATTTATTAATGCATAGATGCATATAAATGTCAATGATGCACTACTTCATATAAATGAACAAAACACAATGATATGTTGCAATGACAAAACTCATCAAATTAAATTTAATATTATAATCATTGCATTAATTTAAATATATCAGGGACCACACATCTATTCACTATAATATTGAAAATCATTATTGGCAGCCACCAATTCTGTTAATTTTATCATGATTAAAAGTCACCACAAATAGATAAAATATTTTTGTAGCTGCCTCCTCCTTACTTTTAAAATGATTCTGTCTTTTGGCTTCAAGGAAATTTATTGGGATAACTTACTTTATGAGTTTTTCATTTAGATTTCATTTGTTTTGGTTGAATTTCATGACTGCAAGCATGATATTGAAACAAGAAAAACTCGGTTTGGGTAATCATTCTACAGTCTGTGTTTTTCTTCTTTTAATTTACCAAAGACATTACACTTTAAGGGAACCTATATGTCGCCAAGTTTAAAGTTTCATAAGCTCATTGATTAATTAACTTTCACATTTTTTTTTATGTATTATGGGATTATCTATGGTTGATTATATGGTTTGATTGTTGGATATTCACAATCGCACTGCAACTTTGGATTAACAATTGATATATGCTCTTTGCTCTATCAGTCATATCACTTTCATGTCATTTGGTACAGGTGTGATGTACCCGCAAACACAGCTCATCCTGTTGTCCTGTACATTAATGACCCTCATTCATTATTCGAATTATAATTTGATAGTGGTTGGGGTTTTAATGTATCATAGGTCTGTGCGTCCTCTAGTTTCCTATCACTCCAAGTTTAAATCATCAAACATGATAATTGCCCAAATTCGTAGGTATCGGGCCGTTTCAGTTTTCACAGAACTCTCCTTATTATTTGTTTACTGGAAGATGAAGCCTCCCTCTCCTGGTGTCTACTGTGTCTGTTTGACAGTTACCATGGCCCCTGTGGTTCGAATTGAATCTAATGGTTTTCAGGCTCTTCTTGCCCATGACGATGCCATAAATGATTTGCAGGCTCACGGTTGGGATGTCTTCATCCATAAATTAGAAGGTTATAACCTGGCGGTCGCATAGGACTTTGCTAAAATGTTTGATGGGTTTCGAGCCAAAGTCGAGGATGTGCAATTGGAGGTAACAAAGGACTCTGTAGCCCGGGCAACAAGACTTCCATAGGAAGGAAACAAATGGTTCAAATACCAAAAGACAATTGCATATGTCAAAAAACAATATTATTGGCCAGGAATGAAGAAAGAAGTAGTTGATTTCATTGCCAGGTGTTTGGAATGTTAAAAATTCAAGGATGAATACATACACCCAACTAGTTTTCTGCAACCATTTCCCATTCCTGAGTGGAAATCAGAATCTGTAACAATGGATTTCATCATTAAGCTGCACAAAACAACCAAGTAGCATGATTCCATCACAATAGTGGTGGATAATCTTACTAAATCTTGCCACTTTATTCTAGCAAAGATCACTCACAAGGAAGCCAATATTGTTGATATTTATATGAGGGAAATTGCTAGGATACATGGTGTACCCAATACAATTGTATCTGACAGAGATCCCAAATTTACATCAAATTTTTGGAAATAATTATTCACATGATTTGGGACCAATCTGAACTTTAGCAAAACCTATCATCCATAGTCGGATGGGAAAATTGAGAGAGTCAACTAGGTGATTGAGGACATGCTAAGGATGTATGTGATGGATAAACCATCAAAATGGGATGATTATTCACATTTGGTTGATTTTTCTTATAACAATGGGTATCAAGCATCACTAAATATGAGATCATTTGAGGTGCTTTGCGGAAAAAAGTGAAACACACCAGTGAGCTAGGACAACCTAGAGGACAGAGGAGTAGTTGGGTCAGAATTACTCAGGAACATGGATGAGCAGATGGTGAAAATAAAATATAATTTAAAGTTTTCCTAAGATAGGAAGAAATGTTTTGTTGATAAAGGAAGAACTCAAAGAGAGTTTAAAGTGGGTGACCATGTGTTATTGAAAGTAAATGCCAAGATAAGTTCCCTGAAGTTGGGAAATTGTTCAAAGTTGGCAGCACGTTATTGTGGGTTGTTTGAAATACTGGAGAGGATTGGTCATGTTGCATATATGATTGCATTACCTGCATAAATATGTATTCATAATGCATACCATGTATCTTTTCTTAAAAAGTATGTACCTAATGTTAATCATGTCATTGATTGGAATGTGATTCATTTTGAGCTAGGAGGTGACTTTCAAGTGCAACTGGTTTGCATATTGGATAGGAAGATCAAGCATATCTGGAATCAAGCCATAGGTCTAGCAAAGGTCCAATGCACCTAATACGGTCCCGAGGATGCAACATGGGATCAAGAGGATGTTATGCGGGTAGAGTACCTGCATATTTTTGAAGACTTTTCAAGTTTTGATTGTATATGTGTATATAATGCACTGAGGATAGTGCATAAATTTAGGTGGGGGGGGGTGTAATACCCATAGGTCTAACCACAATTGTAATGTAAATGTAAATGTGTATATAGGTTGGTGGGTCAAGACATTTTGGGCCAGAGTGCCTTTGTATATATGTATTTTGAGGCTAGAGTGTGTATGTGGTTATTAGGTTGGAGAGTCAGAAGCTAAAAGGTCAGTGAGCCTATCTTTGTATTATGTAATCACACTTAGATTTTAATTAAAACACATAATTGTTGGAGACCGACCAAACAAAAGAGTATTTGGGGATAAACTCCACTGGAATGGGAAGGGGGGGATAAGAGGCTAATAAAGGGGTTAAGCTAAGGTGGCTTTAGCTGAAAGGAATATTTTATTAATATTCCTAAAATATAAAGTCTAAAGTATGGGATATTCATTTTTATCCTAAGTCTCTAAGGTGGAATGTATGACCATGTGGAGGAGCTATGTGTTTCCCAATATGACAAGTGTCAATTTGGGAACACACACATATAATTGGGAATTTTGTTTCATTGATGTCATTCAATCACTCATTATGCCATTATTCTCTCCTACTATATGTACTTTGTTGCTACCATCACCTCTACCTGTACTAGGTAAAGCCTTGAAGCTGTGGGAAACTACTAACCCAAGAATTGGGATGAAGAGACAGGTTTTCAGGCCCATGAATTATTGAATAAGTGGCTTTTTAGGCTCATGAACATTCTCTCCAGGAGAGAGAACTTCTCAGAATTGACTCCCAAGGTGCCAAGATAAAGCTAGAGGGATTTGAGACTTCTTGTCCGAACTGTTATTGAAGTCATGGAAGGGATGTGGGGTAGCCAAAGCACTATTGAGTAGAGAAGGTGCACACTTCCTGGGGTGGGACAAACATGTGGGGAATGAGGGATTGTAGGCTATCTGCTAGAGTTGGCACCTGAGACTAAATTTTTTTGTTGTTTGAGAGACCTTATCCTGGTTTAGGATTCCTATACCCAGGTGGAGTTTTAGCCCTAGCTCGGGGGTGACCTATTGCTTATTTTATGAGCATTAGAGTCTAAGTATAGGAGGAAATTCAAAGGTCTATATGCATTCAATGTACTATTTACAAAATATTAGTGTCTACCATGTTCTTGTTCTAATTATTGTGTGTGTAATTATGAATTTATGTTATGGGTTTTTCCTGTATATCCTTATTTTTAATTATTCTGCATAGTTATGTCCATATGTAGGGCATTTTCGTGAATTAAATCGGTATCAAAGCTGGAAATGTTTTA
The DNA here is from genome assembly GCA_009831015.1 of Picea engelmannii. Lineage (NCBI taxonomy): Eukaryota > Viridiplantae > Streptophyta > Pinopsida > Pinales > Pinaceae > Picea > Picea engelmannii. Next base: position 542,841 of record ML778596.1, on the reverse strand, counting down.
TTGAATTTCCCAACTCGGGATTGGGGATGCTATAAATATGAGTTGGTTAGTCACATGATGAAGAGTGGGACAAAAAAATTGTTACGTACCTGAATAGATCTGCAGTTATACTTCATAAATAAACTAAAATCATTCACCAAACCACTGAACAAAAGAATGTAGACAAAACCATTGAGGTAGGGTAACACCATATATTATTCCTTATGGAAGGAATCCACTCCTCAAGAAATATTTTTTTGTTATATTCACAATATTATGTTGGAATACTAAGATGGGGGGGGGGGGGTGAATTAGTATGGGCATGATTAATAATTTTAATCTCAATATAAGACCTCCAATAATGTTCAATAGTTTATCATTAGCATTCACTATATCATCAACACCACAATTCAATGAATAAACATCACATAAACATAGTACAACATAATTTTACGTCGAAACCCAATGCGAGAGAAAACCATAGAATGATTTTCTTATTTATCAAAGAGTACATTCATTGGAAGCACCAAATTCGTATCTCTCCAACTACAACTGGAAGGAGACTCCGACCCCCTATTTACAAGATTCAACGTGAAGGAAGATCCAACTCCCTAATTTACTAGCTCCAACTGGAAGGAGCCTACAAACCCCTTTCCTTGCCCCATCCAACCACCCTGAAATACAAATGTAGAAAAATCTGTCACTACCTTTGTCGTTGTAAATGATAACCCATTGATGTTGCTATTTCTGCTACTTTTTTTGTTGCTACTGATTTCAATACCTCATGAAGACTAAGATGACATATACCTCATACCAAGATCCACAAGAGAATTCTCCAAATAAAAAATTATTATGAATCACTACTACATATATGTTCCTAATTTCTTCTAAATACTCACCCTAACATACATAGGAAGACGTACCTTCAACCTGTGGTTGACCTAGGTTTTAGATCTCTGATATTCAACAACATTTCTTCATAGGTTCACAACCCTTATATTCTCTACTCGTAGATGTGTGCCCTTTTACTCACCGCAGCTCGCGGTTGTCCACACTTTTCCTCTTGAAACCCACAAATTTACGCAAAGGACCTAGTTCTGTAACTTTTTCTCTGTACGCTTGACTCCTGCAAACGTTTTCCTTCAGTGGAATTCACTGACCTCCTCTCACTTCCTTAGATCTTCCAATTCATATTCATAGAAGTGATTTTCCAATTGACCCTTCTCTATGATTTAATGAGTATCTCATAATGATACGAAAGTCACGTAGGATTTCATAATGACATGCAACTCAAATGCAACTTGTAAACTTTTTTTTACAGACTTACATGCAACTTGTTAAATTTTGTTTACAGTTAAATTAACATGTGACATTTTAACTTTTGTTGAAAACTACTTTAAATTGACATGCAACTTGTTAACTTTATGTTTAAGGGTTGACATCAATGACAACCAATCTTTCAACAATTCAATAAAAAACAATCTTTGAACATTTAATCTTTCAACAATCTCCCCCTTTGGCATTGATGGCAACACTTAGACACAACGCTTCTCATGCTCATGTTGGCTCCCCTTGTCTTCATGCCTCTTCTCTTTGTTTCCATGCCTTTATTTTATCTCCTCCTTTGACATCAATGGAAAAGGGTGACTTCTCCTTGGGGTTTATCCCCCTGTCTTTAAGCCTATGATCTCTACTTATTTTTCTCTTCATGGTGCTTCCTCGTGTAAATCTCTAATAAAAAACATTCAAAAATAATTCAATTCTTTCATGAAATTACTATTTCTCTCCCCTTGTCATACTGTGCCAATTTCCATGTAGATCACTATGGGGTTTAAACTACTCCAAGTTTATGTCAAAGATACTCAAACGTCTCCCTCAAAAGAGTTTTGGTGAAGATATTTGCAATCTATTCTTTTGTGCCAACATAATCTACCTTGATGTTCTTCTTTGTAACCTATTCCCATAGAAAGTGAAACTTGATCGGAATGTGTTTCTTCTTGGAATTCATCACCAGATTCTTAGATATACTTATAGCACTAATATTATCACGGAATTTTGGAATAGGCTCATCATATTCCACTTGTATGTCCTACAAAGTTTGCTTCATCCAGAGAACTTATGTAGAACATGTTGTTGCTACAATATACTATGCTTCTGTTCTGGAAAAAAATATTGAAGAGTGTTTCTTGCTCAACCAGGATACCAGAAAGTCACCCAAGTAGAATGATACTCCACATGTATTTCTTCTATCATCATCACTTCCTTCTTAGTCCACATCTTTGTATGCAACTAGAGATATATATTTTTCCCTTTTAGATACCATAATCCATAGTCTTCTATTGCTTTGACATATTTAAATATTCTCTTTACTTCCATAACATGGGTTTCCTTCGGTGCTGCTTGAAATCTTGTAACCTGTCCAACTGCTTACATCACATCTGGTCTCAATGTTGTCACATAGAGTAAATTGTCAATCATCGATCTGTAGAGTCTCTGATCTATATCCTTGGATTTATCATCTTTTATCAATTTGCAACTAGTATGCATGGGAGTATTCCTTCTTAATCTGTAAATCTAACTCTGCATGTCTGAAACAATATGTACTGAAAATATCCCTACCTGAATGCATGTGTGGAATGAACCTCTACAAAATCATGAAATTTTTCTTGTGTAACTTCCATTTGATACTTGCATAGGAATGTGGTATGAAAGTTGATTCTCAAACAATCAAATTGTTTCTCTATACTTCTGTCATCAAACCACTCTAAAAAATGAATTTCCAAAATATCCACACACTTCAAATTGCTCAAAGGACGGTTATCTGATCTGTAGAGCTACTGCATAGACTACCCTTGTTCAATATTCATATTTAATGGGAGTCTCCAAGTCTGATGACTCAGAACAATGGAGTAATTTCCCCTAATGCAGAGTAATATTCCTCATCATTTGTAGATTCATCATCTTCTCGAGTTCTAACATCTTCCACTTTTCTTGTGGATTCATCATCTTTCTGACTTCGGAAATTTTCCTCTCTGCTTGTAGTTTCATCCTTATCTTGCACTAATGTAAGCCTTGTGCATACGATATTTAGAACATGTTCTTCATTAATCTAATCTTCTTAGTTTTCTTTTCTTCTCCAAACTTTCTTGTATCCACCATTAGTGTTTTCCTTCATGGAAGGCTCTATCAAGCTTCTTCAACTTCAAGCTATATGACCATAATTGTGGCATTTGCAAGATTCAATATTGGAAATAACCACATAACCATCTATTTATTTGTTCATAGTTAGAAACATGTTCTTGTCACATGTCACATGCTTTGAACAACCACTGTCAACATACCAATCACTTTTTCCATGTTGGGTTTGTAGAGAAAGCGATAATTAATTCTTCTTTATTCCATGATCTCCTTCCAGTGGTTAGACTGCTTCCCGAAGGACCTTTTATGATACCAATTGTTGGAATAGTAAGAGGGGGATGAATTAGCATGAGCACGATTAGTACTTTTAATCTCAATATAAAACCTCTAATAATGTTAAATAGTTTATCATTATCATTCACTATATCATAAAAAACTATAATTTAATGAAAACATCACATAAACACGATACAACAAAATTTTACGTGGAAACCCAATGCAGGAGAAAACCATAAAATTATTTTCTTATTTATCAAAGAGTACATTCAATGGAAGTACCAACTTCCTATTTCTCCAGCTACAATTGGAAGGAGGCTCCAACCCCCTATTTTACAGGCTTCAACCTAAATGAAGCTCCAAATCCCTAATTTACTGGCTCTAACCAAAAGGAGACCACAACCCCCTTTCCTTTCCCCATCCAACCACCCTGAAATATAAATGTAGACCAATATGTCACTACCTATGTCATTGTAATTGATAACCTATTCTTTTTGTTGTTTCTTATACTTCTATTTTTGCTATTGATTTCTATATATCATCAAGACTGCAACCACATATACCTAATACCAAGATCCACAAGAGAATTCTCCAAATCAAATGCTTATGGATCACTAAGACATATCTGCTCCCGATTTCTTTAGAATAGTCACCCTAACATACACATGAAGACATACCTTTAACTTGTAGCTTACCTGATGTTTATCTATCTGATATTCAACAACTTTTCTTCAAAGGTCTATGACCCTTACACTGTCTACTCATTGATTTCAACACTTTTTCTCACTGCACCCTACATATGCCTTCTATTTTCCTCCTAAAACTCATGGATTTATGCAAAGGACCTAGATCTATAATGTGTTTTCTATACGATCATCTCCTACAAACTTCTTCTTTCAGTAGACTTCATTGACCTCCTCTCACTGCCTCAGATCTTCCAATTCGTATTCACAGAAGTGATTTTCCAATTGACTCTTCTCTATGTTTTAATGAGTATCTCATGATGACATTCAACTCACATAGGATCTCATGATGAAATGCAACTCACATGAAACTTGTTAACTTATGTTTACACACTCACATGCAACTTGTTAACTTTTATTTATAGCTACTTTAACATGCAACGTGTTAAATTATGTTTACAACTACTTTACCTTGACATGAAACTTGTTAGATTTCTTTTCAAGGGTTGACATCAATGAAAACCAATATTTCAACAATTCAATGACAATCAATTTTTCAACATATTATTCACCATGCTTCAATACATTTCTTACACTTATTTATATAACATTCTAGACAATGAAGCATATTTATTATATCTAACTACCATAATGGGTCTTATTTAATAATATAGTGTACCTAGTCCACCTTACATTGAATGGCCTCCACTAATAATGCATAATCACATTCACATTGGTTACCTCTCTAGGTACCCCATATTACCTCCCTAGGTATACTGCATTCCATATCCCTTCACATGTTTCATCCTTGAAACACATGAGAAAACCATAAAATATGATTGGTTAAACAATGTAGCCAACTGGTACCAAGTACGACCATCCATCCATCCTAATGGAAGCAAAACGTGATGTCTAATTGTTTCCTTGTCACTTTGATCTTGCTCTGCATCATTTTGGGGTTACCATGGGATTGTTTCTCAAGCCTGATGTCTTCCTGCAGTGCTAGTAGTCTTCCATGCACCAAAATATTGAACAAAATCAATAGAGAAAACCCTTGAGGTGGGCTAACACCATATATAAATCCTTAAGGAAGGATAAGACTCCTCAAGAAATGCTTGATACATTCACAATATTCTTCACTATGCTTCAATACATTGCTTACAATTTGTTATATATCACTCTCTATATCTTAGGAACCTTCTAGAAGGCCTTCTTACATTTATTATATCTAACTACCATAGTGGGCATTATTTAATATATTGGACCTATTCCACCTTACATTGAATGAATTCCACTAATAATACATAACCATATTCCCATTGGTTACCTCCCTAGGTACCCCATATTACCTCCCTAGGTATACTGCATTCCATACCCTTTCACATGTTTCATCTTCGAAACATGAGAATAAACCATACAATATGTCTGGCTAAGCAATGTAATGAAATGGTACCAAGTATGACCATCCATCCATCCTAATGGAAGAAGAACATGATGTCCAACTGTTTCCTTTCCACCCTCATCTTGATCTGCATCATGCCTATTTTTCCATGGGATTGTTTCACTAGACGGATGTCTTCCTGCAATGTCAGTAGTCCTCCATGCATCTCTTGATTGGTTTCCTCTCTTTTTCCCTATTGGTGCATAAATGTGTTGATGCTTAAGCCCTTTCTTTGATGACTATTGTTTCTTTATATGATGTGGGTGAAGATATACAACAACTATAGGAATCTATTCTTTTTTCTTCAAATATGTAACACATTGTGCCTATGATTCAATGACCTTCTTGGATTCATTATTGTTTCCTTGATGTGGATTTTGTTCATCTCCTTTAGTAGACTCTACCTCTTATTCAACTTCAAACTCTACAATAACTTCTTTGCTTCCCACCGGTGACCTTTCTGTCTTACTAAGAGACACATCCTGGAATGTGATTTTCTTTTTCTTGTACCATAACTTCAAAAACTTCTTTTGCACATTAATATTAATTGTACCAACTGAATTCATCCAAGTATATCCCAAAATAATATCCACGTCATCCATATCTATAGCATAAATAGCTAAATGAAACACATATTTATCCATAATGAGCTTCAAATCTTTAAAAATTTGAACATTTTTACCTGCAACCTATGTGCCTTGAATATTCTTTGCAGGAACTTGCAGTCTATTAACCAATTGAATATTGATAAAGTTATGCATCCAACTAGGGTTTAAAGAAACAATAAGCTTCTCCTTATGAAGAAAAACATGAACCTGTAATATAGAGTTGCCATGTGAAAATAAACTGTTGGTGCTCTCCATATCCCTTTTGCCAACATGAGACCACCTATCTAAAAATATTTTTTCAAATTCTTCATCGAAAAGTTCCATTATTTGGGTATACTTAAGCGAATTCCGCCAAATCAATGCATCAACTTCTAAAGATAAATTTACCAAAGCTTTCCAATGCTCTTTCCTTGATGAATTCATATATTTTATGAATTATTCAATAATAGGGCCATCATTTTTTCCAGTAAAAATTATCTTGCTTTCCATAACCCCAAAAGTGTTGGTTGTGGAGCTTGATTATCTTCATGATTCACAGGTCTTTGTTTTCAGTCGTGTTTATACCACATGACTAATTTACATCCCGGAACAATGTACACTCCTCCACGCGGGGGAGTGCCAGGGGGGTTACCCCCCTTGCGGGATTCGGGGGCAAGTGGGCCCTGGCGTGGATTCGAGGGACAATGTTCCCCGATGGAGGTTCAGGGGAGAAGCCCCCTAAGGAAAAATTTCCTTGTAAATGTGTATTGTAATTTCATAGTAAATCTGAACCGTTCATTATAAGTTCACAGATATGATGGTAGAATTTATGTTAGGGTTTTTTTCCCTAGAAGGCAACCCTCTTTTATGAGGGAAATGTATTGCGAATATGTATCATTGCGAATATTGTATTCTGAGTGAGGATATTGTGAGAGAAAGAAGAGAAAGTTATAGTAGGTGTGTTGTAGGTTGTATCCCTTCATTTGTTGGATAATAATAAAGGAAGGACCTGGAAATTTCTCTGGTGGACGTATCCCACACTGTGTGAACCACATATATCTGTGTCTCTATTGTATTGTGCATATTATGTGTTTTATTTCTACATTTGTTTAATTTTATTGCCTCATGATCCTGGTTTTCTAATAGTTGGTATTAGAGTGAATTGTAACTCACGCGAAAAGAGGTTTCCTAGTTCGAGTGGGAGCAATGGCAGAAGATGGAAATTTTAGGGTCGAGAAATTTAATGGATAAAACTACCAGTTATGTAATATGCAGATGGAAGATTATTTATATCAGAATGATCTATTCCTACTATTGGGTGTAATAGGAAAGAAGTTGAAGGCCATGAAGGAAGAAGAATGGGAGGTTTTGGAAAGAAAGGAACTAGGAACTATACGTCTGAGCCTGAAAACAAGGAGTTGATGGACGAATTGGCTAAACTGTATGAAACCCTCGATGTCCAATAAGGTATTTCTAATGAAGATATTATTTAGTATGAAGATGTCAGAAGGTGGGACTATTGTATATCATTTAAATGAATTTAATACGATAAATAATCAACTAAGTTCTGTAAAAGTGGACTTTTATGGTGAGGTCAAGGCTCTTCTAATCTTGTGCTCATTTCCAGAAAGATGGAATGATTTGGTCATGGCTATAAGTAACTATGTCTCTGTTTCAAACACTTTAAAATTTGATGATGTTGTTGCTCTTATCCTTAGTGAGAAAATGCGACGGAAAATCACATGTGAGACATCAGGTAATGCGTTAAAAATGGAGAACAGAGGAAGACAAAAGGATAGAGGAAAGGGATCGGGGAGTCGCGGGAATTATAGGAAGGGAAGATCCAAATCTAGGCTTGGAAATATAGAGTGATGGAATTGTGGGAAGAACGGGCATATGAAGAAAGACTACAGAGCTCCAAAGAAATAGAGAGACATACATCATGAGAAAAATCAGGAAGCAAATGTAACAGGTGATGCATTACAAAATGCTTTGGTTCTTTTTATAGATAATATTTATGAGTCTTGGGTAGTAGATTCAAGGGATTCATTTCATGCCACACCCCATAGGAAACATTTTCTAGATTGTGTTCAAGATGATTTTGGATAGGTTCATTTGGGTGATGATGCACCATGCAAAATTTTTGGAATGGGAAAGGTAAAAATAAATCAAAGCAATTGAAACCAATGGTTGTTGAAAGAGGTAAGACATGTTCCATATCTAAGGAAAAAACTAATTTCAACAGGGCAACTAGCAAGTGAAGGTTGTATAACCATATTTACAGATAAGGTGTTGAAAGTCACCAAAGGATCATTGGTGATAGAAAAAGGAGAGAAGGTAGGTACATTGTATTTATGTATTGGTAATTCTGACTCTTCTATCTCTTTAGCTTCTAGATGAGTGAATACAACATTGTGACATCATAGGCTTGGACACATGAGTGAGAAGGGGATGCAGTTACTTCAAAAAATATTTTTGTTTCCAAATATTAAACAAATTGATTTGGATTTATCTGAGCATTGTGTTTATGGAAAACATAAGAGAGTCAGATTTCTCAGAGTTGGAAAAGAAAATAAGAGTGAAAGGTTAGAGATTGTGAATACAGATGTATGGGGACCATATCAGGTATCATCTCTTGGTGGCTGTCATTATTATGTTACTTTTATTGATGATGCAACTACAAAAAGTTGGGTTTATTGCATTCGACAAAAATCTGATGTTTTTGATACTTTTAAGAAATGGAAAGATTTGGTTGACAATGAGATAGGAAAAAGTTTGAAGTGTCTCAAATTAGAGAATGAAGGTGAATATTGAAACAAGGATTTTGATGATTACTGTTCATACCATGGGATTTGTAGAGAGAAGACAGTTCCCAAAGCACCACAAGAAAATGGTGTGTCAGAAAGGATGAACAGGACAATCATGGAGTGTGAAAGGAGTATGAGATTGCATGTTGGTTTTCCCTTACAGTTCTAGGAAGATGTTGTAGATACTTTTTTTTACTTAATAAACAGAGGACCTTCAAGCTCTTTGGACTGTGGAATTCTAGAGTAGGCATGGAAAGGTAAAAAGGTGAACTATTATTTTTTGAGGACTTTCGATTGTGAAGCATTTGTCCATATTAATAAAGAAAATAGAATAAAGCTTGAGTAAAAATCCAAGAAGTGTACCTTTATTGGATATGGTGTTAATGATTTTGGTTTTCGCTTATGGGATTATGAAAATCACAAAATCATTTGGAGTAGAGATGCCATATTCAATGAGAAGTTCATGTACAAATATCAGTTGCATTGAAAGATACAAGAAAAAGAAAAAGCAGAATACACAGTGCTTGATGAGATCACTGAAAAAGAAATTCCAAAGGAATCATAAAATCAAAATGTACAACAACAAGAGAAACAGGTACCTCAAACTCCTGCAAGTGTTGATAGAAGATCTACTAGGTTAAGTAGACCCCTTGAACGATACTCTCCTTCATTGTATTATTTATTGTTGACTGATTCTGGTGAACCAAAATGTTATGAAGAGACAATGCAGGTAGACACCAAAAAGAAGTGGGAGCAAGGAATGAAAGAGGAAATGGATTCCCTGGTAAATAACCATACTTGGGATTTGGTTTAGTTTCCTATAGGAAAAATAACATTACAAAATAAATGGGTTTACAAGTTGAAGGAAGAAGATGGAGGCAAAAAGAGGTACAAGGCTAGATTTGTTGTAAAGGGGTTTGAACAAAATAATGGTATAGATTTTGATGAAATATTTTCTCCTATTATTAAAATGACTTCAACTAGGACTATTTTAAGTCTTGTGGCAGTAGAATATTTACATATTGATCAATTAGATTTAAAAACAACTTTTCTCCATGGGGATTTGGAGGAAGAGATTTAGGGGTATGAAGTCAAAGGGACGGGGAATTTGGTATGCATGCTGAATACAAGCTTATATGGCCTAATGAAAGCTCCAAAGAAATGGTATTTGAAGTTTGACATGTTTATGACATAATAAGGTTATAGTGGATGATTATGATAACTGTGTTTATTTTAAAAGGCTAGAAAATGGAAGCCATATTATCTTGCTATTGTATGTAGAGCACATGCTTGTTGCAGGGTCTAATATGCAGTATATAAATGTGCTCAAGAAGAAATTAGATAATTCATTTGTGATGAAGGATTTGGGTTTGGCAAAGAAAATCCTTGGTATGAGAATAACAAGAGACAAGAAAAATATAAAATTGACATTGTCTCAGGGTGAGTACATTGAGAAGGTGTTGGAGAGGTTTAAAATGAAGAATCCAAAACCAGTTAATACACCTTTGGCCATCCATTTAAAATTAACTAAGGAAATGTTTCCCAAGACACGGGAGAAGATATAATACATGTACAGGTTCCCTTATTCATCATCAGTTGGCAGTTTGATGTATGTGGTGATTTGCACAAGACTTGTATATTGCACATGTAGTGGGAGTTGTGACAAGGTATATGAACAGTCTAGGTAAAGAACATTGGGAGGTAGTAAAGTGGATTCTCAAGTATCTGAGAGGTAATGCTAATCATGAATTATGTTTTGGAGGTTCAGACCCTGTTCTGCGGGGATATGTTGATTCTAATATGGCAGAGGATAAAGATAGTAGGAGGAGCACCAGAGGGTATGTTTTTACTATAGGTGGAACAAAAGTAAGTTGGATTTCGAAATTGCAAACGATTGTTTCACTTTAAACAACAAAAGCAGAGTATGTTGATGCTACATAGGCTAGTAAAGGAATGATTTGGTTACAAAGGTTTATGGAGGAATTGGGAAAGAAGCAGGAGAATAACAGGTTGTACTCTGACAGTGAGAGTGCCATTCATCTTGCAAAGAAATCAGCCTTCCATTTGAAGAATAAGAATATACATCTCAGGTACCATTTCATATGATCTGTCTTAAAAGATGGACTTTTGAAGTTGGAAAAGATACACACTAGCCAGAATCCTGCGAACATGTTAACTAAGGGAGTAACTAGGGAGAAACTAACTTCCTTCTCATTTTTAGTTGGTCTTCAATAATGAAGATGAAGATGAGAAATTTTCCAGGTCCATGAAGGATCATAGTCCAATAGATACAATGACAATGGAGTTGTTGAGATTAGTCTCCAAGTGGGAGATTGTTGGTTGCAGCGCCTGATTATATTCTTGATTCATAGGTCTTTTTTTTCAACCATGTTTATACCCCATGAATACTTTACACCCCGAAAGAATGTACACTCCTCCACACAGGGGAGTGCAGGAGGGGTTACCCCCCCTGTGGGGTCCGGGGGCAAGCGGGCCCCTGGCGAGGGTTTGGGGGATAGTGTTCCTTGATGGGGGTTCAAGGCCGAAGACCCCAAAGGAAAAATTTCCTTGTAAATCTATATTGTAATTTCATAGTAAATCTGGACTGTTCATTATAAGGTCGCAGATCTGACGGTAGAAGTTATCTTAGGGTTTTTTTCCCTAGAAGGAAACCCTCTTTTATGAGGGAAATGTATTGCAGCTATGTATAATTGTGAATTTTGTATTATGATTGAGGATACTATGAGAGAAATAAGAGGAAGTTATATCAGGTGTGTTGTAGGTTGTATCCCTTGATTTGTTGGATAATACTAAAGGACGCACCTGACAATTTGTGTGGTGGATGTAGCCTACACTGGGTGAACCATGTATATATATGTCTTTGTTGTGTTGTGTATCTTTTGTGTTTTATTTTTGCATTTGTTTTATTTTATTTCTTTGTGATCTTGTTTTTCTAACAAAAGAAAACTAGGTCTTAAAAAATAAATTACTCTGCAAAATCGTGGATTTATCCTGAGAAAAAAAAAACCTAAAAAATGGTCGAATTTAAAATGATCATAAATTTACTTCCCAGACTCCATTTCGGTTGATTGTTTTTTTTTTAAACTAGGTATTTTTCCAACAGAAATTCAAATATCCAATTAGTTTTTCCAAATTATGCTTAGAAAGTTTCAGATACGAACCTCAAGTGTGTCACCCTCTTTTTTCCCTTGAAAACAATCTACAAAAATAACCAAAAATGTACCCCCCTCTTTAGCCAAGGAAGGTGCTCTAATAAAAATTATTAAGTATCTGAATAGATCTTCCAATATATTTCATAAATAAACTCAAATCATTCACCAAAATACTGAACACGACAATGTAGAAAAAACCCTTGAGGTAGGGTAACACGAATGCACTCCTCAAGAATACTTGCCGGTTACATTCAAAATATTCTTCACCATGCTTCAATGCATTGCTTACACTTATTTATATAACATTCTCTATATTCTAGGAACTTTCTAGATTAGAAAGTCTATTTATTATATCTATCTAACTTAATGGACCTTATTTAATAATATAGGGGACCTTGTCCACCTTACATTCAATGATATCCACTAATAATACATAACCACATTCTCATTGGTTACCTCCCTAGGTATACTACAAACTTGACTTCAACTGTGAGAAAAAGTGGAGACTTGGTGGTCGAATGTAAAGAAGTGATTAAGTGGATGGAGAGGACAACAAGTATATGGTATATTCACAACTTAAACAATTTGAAGTATCTCAATGATGAACTTAAGGAAGGATGAGTTCATTTGAATGGTCATTGGTCGAACCACGGGTTTAATCCAAGAGGTCGAAGTGCAAGTATGAAGTTCATGGTTCTTCGCACTCCCAAAAAGTGTAAGAGTTATTTGAAGGGGGATTTGGGTGCCCTGGAAGGAGTTCAAGTGTAGTCGAAGAACTTGGGTTTACCTCAAGTGGAACAACTTTAGGGGAGGCTTAGACAAATTGGGATGATATGCAGACATAACACAGAGGTAGATGCATGCACAAGTCAGAAGGACGCGAGGAATGTTTTGATTGCAACTATTGGGAAGACTAGCAATATTGACGGAGAGTTGAAGAAAGAAACACTTTCACAAAGGAGACAACATGATGTTTCATTCCAAGTGTGGATGAGGTGACAAATGATGTACACTAAGAGAAGCATTGGTACAAATGAACTCGAAAGACTTAAACCACTTGGAACACTTTGATGATTCTTTGATGCACTTGAACGATGAATTGCAAATAGGTGAATCAGTGGAACAATATGGGTTGGAGACTTGTCTTGTTCAAATAATTGTATGGCCGAGTTATTTCATAGCACAAAATGGTCACACAGGGCATGAGAACTCCTTGTGACTTGGGAAAAAGTATTAGGTGAAGCACTAGTCATTCCAAGACATAAAGAGGGTTATGCTAGCATGACCTATGGGATGGAGTAGTGGTATGAGGAATCTTGGATATGTAGAGGTTGAAGTAAAAGGAATTTTCTATGTACAAGTATGTAGATAAAGAGGAGAGGAGATTGATCAAATAATCTAAACTGGCATTTTACTTGGGAAGGCTTGACAATATACTGAGGTGTTGAGGCACATGGTGATGTTGTCAGGATAATCCATATGAATGTGAGGGAGGACTTGGTTGGTCGCACAATAGTCGTGCGGTGATTTTATTGACATTTCAAGCATATTGGGATATGGTGCAAATGGTAGAGATGAAGGAAGATTGAGTTTTGGGACATATTCATAATACAATAAAGCATGGGTGTCTTGGCCATGACATGCAAGTGAACCAAATTATGAACCGAAGTATTGAGTACATTTGTGATAGAGTAATTTCAAAAGCATGATACTTAAGAAATATGGAGAAGTTTCTTGATAGAGTTGGACATTGTTAGTGGTGGGCCAAGCACAATCTTGACTTGATGTTTGTCAGTTGGATGATGTGCTGAATGCATGAACATAAATGATTATGTTTGGTTATGTGGATTTTTTATCATAGATTGGGTGTGAAGTTGAACTGATCACCAAGATTTTCCAAAATATGGTAGTTGTAGTAGGGTGTAGTAACATGGAAGAAGTATTTGCAGCATGGGCACAACAATTCAACACACTAGTTCATAGTTCTAACCGTTTTGGATTTAGAATTAGTGATTGCAGCATGAGTAGTAGTGTTGTGAGTTTTTGGGACAACAAAAACTTGGAATGGGGGCGGATTTAAGGCCTTCGACACCAAGCTATGGTGCATGCATTTGCTCATTGCCTTAACTAAAGAGCAAGGAATAAATGCGGATGTGTGACATGCTCAAACAATGTGCATGGGACATATTGGGCACCAAGACACCCTTAGACAAACCTTGATGAGGATGTTGGCACATTGGTGAGTAGGATCACCTTGGGTGCCTAATGCTCCAAGGAAATGAGCCAAGGATACTAACCACAACACCTTGGCAAGACACTTTGACATGTGATGGGATGGAATTCTCCTTGATATAAGTTGATGACTTTGGGGCATGAAGGCATCGAGATGAGTTGGTCAGACTCGTCATGAGAGTGCACACCTAGTTCATGCGTTGGCTAGATGAAGTGCAGGTATGGACAGGGTTGGCATGATGAAGTATGGATTTCAGTTAGGTTCATGGGCCCAAATCATGGGCTAACGAACCCAAGACTTGATTGACGAGAACATGGATGGTTTCGATGGGATGGCATCGAGAAACCAGTTGGGAAGGCATGCCCAAGAAAACAACAAGGTAAAGTGCGGGGATCATGTTGGACAAGCATTCAAAAGAAATTAAATAGCAAGGTGTGGAGAACTTGATAGAATGGCATGTCCAAAACATAAGGCATGGACCCCCGACGGATCGATGCACCCAAGTGGCAAGAATTAGAAGGCAGAGAAGGGGCACTTGGTATATCAATGTGCCTAGAGGACATGACATAGCAAAAATGCATTGGTTCTTGGCAGACTGACATGCCCAAGTGATGCACCTTGGAAAGGTGACATGTGGGTTCAACAAAACAACATGCCCAAGAGACGTGACTGCCCATAGAGGTGAGCATCTATATATTTTGGATGAATGAGTGTACCAAAATGAAAAATATAGGTTTGACCAAGTAAGAGATTGAGGTTTTGGGTTGATGGTTGGGACAAAGGGAATGAATAACACATATATTTTGACAAGGAACTAGAGGGTGCAACTATGAAGCATATCGGTGAATGTCTCAATTAGTGTTTCACATAGGTGGTCTAGGAAAAGTATGGTTGTCTCGATTTTTTGGAAGGTGTAAGGGATCATCTTGGATTGTGGCAAGACAAATAAGTAAGTGCATAAGTCTGTCACTAATGATGATGGAAAACAGAATTGGCCAATCTACGATGAAGAACCATAAGTCCATAGGTGGGTTCATAGGGCCTAGTCTATGACTATGGAGGAGTTCGACATGACGTTGATACAATATGTGCAAGTAGTAGCACGGTGGCTTGACAAAGCACTTGGATAACTGCTGCAGGGTTCCTAAAGTCAAGTGGTGAGTGTTAGTTAGAAAGTGGAAGGGATTTTTTAAGTAGACGAGTAGACTATTCTATGGTTTGGCATGGAGGAAGTGCAACAGAAGGCTGCGACAGGTTTGGGACCATGAGTAGAACCAATGAAGCATCATCAACAAAATTTGAGCTTGTGCGCTCCTTGTACATTATTCTAAAGTATATGAACTATGCTTGATTCTTGTATGTTAATCAAAGAAATGGGTGTTAGGCTAGTTGGGCCTCTTGGTTACACATATATTGAACTATGTATTGTGTATTTTTTATTCCTATTAAGTGCTAAACATATAACATGTTAACTGCATAAATTTTATAAGAAACGCAGTAGGCTTATTTTGGACATAGTACACTTAGGTTGGCTTCACCACCGAGTTGGAAAACTTTGCAGTGTCACATGGTCCATAGGCCATTGAGAGACTTGGGCAAGCTAAGTCTATTCCGCCTTGGGTGCCTAGTTGTGGGGGCATGACACTAGCCACCTGATTTGAAAAATCATTAGACGTTAATTATTATTTTATTCACATGACCATCTAACTTCATTTATAAATAATAATGATTTTTTGACTCATTGAAAAACACATGTGAAATCACTTATCTATCCAAATTCACTTTAATGATAAACAACTTTCAAATAATTGAGAAAAATAGAATAAAAATACCAAAATCACATACATAAGTTTGTTAACGAAGTTCACCCAATTTGGGATACGTCTTCAGGTCCACTTCCAATAGAGAAATCTTCACTAATTTTCAAATGCTTGTGTTTTATAATGACCTTTTTACACGTTGCTCAAACTCAAAAACAAAGTGCACCCTCAAATTCCTTGCAAAATTTCGAGAAAAATAAGTGTAAAGTTTATATAATTTTGTTAAGAAATATCTCAGCACACATTCGATGCAATCCCAAAGTATTGATACCTCTCTAACACAAACTTTGAGACCAAAATGTACTTTGTAATGTGTCTCATCACCTTAGCCTATGCGTCCATTAAATAGTGTGTGGGCCCTAACCTTCTTCCACAACTCAAGGCAAACAATAAATAATTGTGTGTTGGATTTCCTTAACAAAAAGCTCTTTTGGCGTAATGGTTAAAGTGTTGGCATATGGTATGGAAGGTCGTGGGGTCGAACCCCATCGTCCTTTCCATATGTTACAGTGTTTTTGTTGCAACTTTCAAATGATACATTAAATGGTTGTTATAAAGTTCTTTGGTATTTATTGTTAGATCCCCCGTGTTTCAGGCTATGATTATAGTGGATCTGTATATTACTAAGGGTCGAGGGCATAACGGTCTGCCATTTTTCCAGTTGATATAAATTTATAACGAATTTGAATTAAAGTCATGCCCCATACGGCTAAGTAACAAATTCATGGTGTAATGGTAAGGTTGTTGAGTGTAAGGCAGGAGACCCGCGTTCAATCCTCCAGACTCACAACCAAAATTTTTAAATAACCTTATCCATAGTAGTCCAATGGGACGCTTCCACATGGAAACCTCTCATTGGTCCATCATTTCCATGTGTTAATATATAATTGGACCACCTGTGCTATACAAAATCCATGCCACTTTCCCCAATCAGACGTACGATATGCCACGTAGCACTCAATGGTGTTTCCACATCAACACCTTATGGATATACGGTCGTACCACATGTCACCCTTTCAATGGTGACACGTGTCACCTTTTTCCTTTTGACTTTGACTTTTTTCCTTGGTTGACCTGAACTTTGACCAGCCGTATATTATGCATACGAACTATGTTTGAGGTGATTTTGTGCCATTGGAAAGATATCGTTGATCTCTATGCATATATTTCATTTTTGGGAGCATTTGAGACGATACAATTTTGAGCATTTTTGAACCCTTATGGACCTTTGTGAGCATTCAAGATCTTCCTGGACCTCTGTGAGTGTTCCAGATCCTATTGGATCATTCCTCTACATTGGAAGCCTTGTAGACCACCAAAAGTTTGATTATTCAACAAATAAGTGAGGGTAAAGCCCCCTCACCTTCCCAATCTCGATCCACTTTTCTTTGCTTGGTTTCACCCATTTAAGACCAACTAAAATATATTTCATATCACCTCATTGTGAAGTTCTGATTCTTCTATAGAGAATAACATCTTCTTGTAGCTCATCTAAGTATTATGGAGCAAAATCATCAAGTGTTGGAACTTGAATACTTTCATGTTCATCCATAATCATAGGAGGTTCATAAAGCTTCAAATTCTCAACATTTACCACCGAATACATTTTCATGTAGGCTGGTAGATCTAAATGAAAGGAATTAGTACCAATATTCTCTAAGATCTTGAATGTACCATATCAGATTGGTCTAAGATTTCTACCTTCACCTTTCATTCTATCTTTGTCGATATGTAACCATAATTGATCACCGACTTGAAACTAATGATCAACCCAATTTTTATCAAGCCTAACCTTATATTTGGCTTTGCTTCTCTCCAACTATTCTTGTACTGCTTGATGTACTTGTTGGATCCTTTGAATGAGCCTTTCACATTTATCTGTATCATCATGTCCATTCTCTTTACTTGCTTCTCCAAAAGAAAAATCCATAGGTGATTTAGTAATGCACCCAAAACATTGATCCAGGTGGATATCAGTGGCCACCCACCTTTTCCGACTGGCTCAAAATAGTTTTCTGGCAATTTTGGCAATTTACTATTTTTAGCAGGTTTTAACTTCCGGGGCCGTTTTGAGGGCCTACATGAAGGTTTTTTGAGATATAGGTTCTCAATGATATCCAAAGGAATTATTTATCCCCCAAAATGAATCTCCTCAATGATACCTTTCCAACAAGCTATCATACGCCTAAAACAAAGATCGTATGCAAAAGTTACGACCTCGGGAAGTTGATGTACTAACTTACCCAAACGGGGCCCACATGAATTTTGGCGCTTTATCTCCTAGGGTTAGGTTTTTGGATGTCTAGGAATTTTGGAATTCCTGTTTATTGTAAAAAGGCCTCTAGAGCCTCATTGTAATCATCTTCTTCCAAATGCGAGTAGCCGTCACATCTCTTCTCAGAGATAAGCTGCCACCATTCTAGCGAGTCTTTCACTTTGTATTTTTACAGTCTCTGTACATTTCTTTCATTAATAGAAATCATGTATTACTATATATCTATGTTTATGGTTGCATTTCTGATACATTTTTGTTATATTTTTTGATATGCGTGATATCTCTGTGAATTTCCTTATTATATCTTCGCTCTCATTTCGTGCCGAAAATAATCCGGATCAGTGGTATCAGAGCAGGATGCTCTTGATCATTTTTCAGTGCATGTCCCCGATGAGGTCTGAGTATAGAAAGTTGGGTCTCGAGCTTGTCTTTCTTGAGGAAAATCGCTCTCGCACACCCAAGAAACCCTCAGTGGTGGAAGAAAAGAAAAACGACGGAGTAGACGATCCTATTAGTCTGTTGCTTGAGAAAGCTCTCACGCGACAGAGGGACGAAATGATGGAGAATTTTTCCCACATCCTTCAACGACTCCCGATAGCATCAGGCGCATATTCATCAAGTGGCCACTTTGGAGGCACCTCACCTTTCAGGGTACAGGTTAATTTTGATATTCCCGTATTTGAAGGTCAAATAGATGCAGATGCCCTAGATAAATGGTTCAATTTGCTAGAAGGTTATTTCTCTGTTCATAATTTTTCAGACAAGGAAAAGATCACCTTCGCACTCCTAAGGCTCTCTCTCATGTCAAACATTGGTGGGAAACTTGCTGGGAGCAGAGTTCCAAAGAGGAGTCTGGAATGTATGGGGCCGAGCTCACTTGGGATTTTTTTGTGGATGCGGTAAAGGAACAGTACTACCCTATTGGAAACTATGAGGACCAATACATGAGATGGACCACACTGCGACAAGAGAGGGTCCAATCAGTTCTAGAGTTCACCAATAGCTTCCATACCTTGCGCACCAAGCTAGGTATCAAAGACTTCGAACGACATTTGGTTCTGAAATACCGTGGGGCTCTACACAGATACATCCAAACTGAAATGGATTTCCTGGACATCTCATCACTCAGTGTTGCCTATCGATATGCTGTTAAAATTGAGAAGAAATTTAAGCACCAGAACAACCGGGAGTTCGGGTATGCAAATCCACAACAACCAAAGTATGACAAAGACAGCCCTAACAAACAGTCTCCCAAAAACCAGTCCAAGACACAAAAAAAGAAGGGTCACGGGAAGACAAAGAAGGACACCGGAAAATGGTGTGATTTCCACAAAATCCCCTAGCACAACACCGATGAATGTCACTCAAAATAGTCATTAGTGGTTGAGATCAAAGACAAGGAGACGAACCCTGATTCTGAATCTGATTCTGAAAATGCAGGTAAAGGACAAATCATTGACGCAGACCCCACTGCTATTGTCGCGACCGCAACAATTCAACCAGAAGAACCAACAGATCCTGAAGAGGGGGAGTACCTTTTTCATTCACAGATGTGGGTGAAGGGGACCCCGTTGCATTTTATTGTTGATAGCGAAAGCCAGAAGAACCTCATCTCAGCAGAGGTCGTCAAATAGTTGGGATTGTCGACAACACCACACCCATAGCCATACAACATTGGGTGGCTTCACCAAGGATGATATCTTCATGTCAGCCAACAATGTCGATTGTCATATGTCATCCAACCCTTCAAGGACGAGGTATTATGTGATGTTTCCCCACTGGATGTCTGTGATGTTCTCTTGGGCTAGCCATATATGTGGAAGCGCCATGCTATTTATGAGTCTCGACCCCGTAGTGTCATTGTTACTTTGGGGGGCCATCTCTACAGAATACCAGAGGTAGTTCCAACTATTGTTTCACCTAAAAAGTTGGAACTACCTCTGGTATTCTGTAGAGATGCCCCCCCTTCTGTTCCAACTATTGTTTCACCTAAAAAGTGTCGCAAGGTAGTATCTCATACTGCAAAATTCATCTTCTTCACAATCTGTTCAAAAGGGGAACAGAAGGACATTGCAACCACTACAGTCTCGCCCCCTACACCTTCTATCCAACAGAAGCAGGTCGACAAGGTTGCAACAAAGCACAAAGATTCCTTCTGCACACCTTCCTCTCATGTAGCTCAACTTGTTGAACAACCTCAACTTCAACAGGTTCATGACAGACTTCCACAAACTAAGCAATGCGACGTCTCCAACAATACAAGCATCTCACACAGATGCAGATCCAGCAAACGATTTTCCCTCTCCCCCGGGAACTCAATGCAATGGAGAACATTTCTTCCTAAGGAGGGAGGATTGATCTAGGTGCATATCGGTGGCCACCCACCTTTTCCAACTGGCTCAAAATAGTTTTCTGGCAATTTATTATTTTTAGCAGGTTTTAACTTTCGGGGCCATCTTGAGGGCCTAAATGAAGGTTTTTTGAGATCAAGGTTCTCTATGATATCCAAAGGCATGATTGAGCCCCCAAAATGAATCTCCTCAACGATACATTTCCAACGAGCTATCATACGGCTAAAACATAGATCGTATGCAAAAGTTACGACCCCGGGAAGTTGATGTACTAACTTACCCAAACGGGGCCCACATGACTTTTGGCGCTTCATCTCCTAGGGTTAGGTTTTTGGATGTCTAGGAATTTTGGTATTCATATTTATTGTAAAAAGGCCTCTATAGCCTCATTTTAATCATCTTCTTGTGAATGCGAGTAGTCGTCACATCTCTTCTCAGAGATAAGCTGCAACCATTCTAGTGAGTCTTTCACTCTGTATTTTTACAGTCTCTGTACATTTCTTTCATTAATATAAATCATGTATTACTGTATATCTGTGTTTATGGTTGCATCTCTGATATATTTCTGTTATATTATTTGATATGCGTGATATCTCTGTGAATTTCCTTATTATATCTCCGCTCTCATTTCGTGCCGAAAATAATCCGGATCAAACAAACTTCAAAAGGAGTTCTATGAGTAGAATAATGCATGTCATTATTATAAGCATGTTGTACATAGGGAAATTGTTCATCCCACAACTTAGGATGCTTGTTGCAGTATCCTCAAAGTAGATTTACCATTGTTCTATTTACCACCTATGTCTGTCCATTTGTCTGCGGATGAAAAGTTGTGCTCTTCTTTAACCTAGTGTCCATGAGCTCCATTAAGTGAGACCAAAAACTCCCCAAAAAGCAAGAGTCTTGATCTGATATAATAGATTTAGGTAGCCCAAAATGAACCCAAACATTAGCAAATAACATATGTGATATATGTTCAACTATGACCTATTTCTTGCATAGCATTAAAATACACATATTTTTGAGTCTATCCACAACAATATATAAGTTATCATGAACTGTCTTGGACGTCGAAAAATCCCCTTCAAAATCCATAGAGATACTTTCCCATGGTTGAGAAGGTATCGTAAGTGGTGTATATAATCCCAACTTTTTATTGCTAAGCTTACTGGTCGCACACATAACAAAACCTTTTACATACTTGGAAATTGTCCCATTCAGTCAAGGCCAATAAAAATATCTTTGTAACTGTTCTTTTGTCTTACCAACCCCAAAATCACCATAAATGAGAGATGTATGAGTTTCTTTAATTACATTTACTCTTTCCTCTTTGGGTATACAAAGTTTTTCAAGATGATACAACAATTTTCATGCACGTGATAATCTAACTATTGATTTCCATGAATTAAAGCCGTAAATACATCATTAAAATCATCATCCCTTGTATATTGTTCAACACAACTTTCATGAGCTAAGTATTGTAGATGCATTGATCACTAGTCTTGACAACATATATGCAACCTTGTTATGAATACCTTTTCTTATACTTGATTACCAAATGAAAGTGTTGTTAGAAATCCATCCATATGAAATGTCATGACTATTATAGCTTGGTATGTGATTGCAAATACTGTAATGGTTGATCATATGTATGAATTATGGTCTCCTTTCACATTAAGTAATGCTTCCATTTCTTCACACTTTGTACTAATGCATACAATTCCTTATCATATGTTGGATTTACTTCTTGAATAAAAGTCTCAAAATGATAACATATAGGTTTACCTTGTTGCATCAAGAATTCTCCCACGACATATCTTCTTGCATTGGTTTGAATCTCAAATGGTTGTTGTAGATCTGGCAGAGACAAAACTGGTGTAGTTCTTATCCTTTCCTTTAATGTCTCGAAGTATTTATGTTTCTTTCCTCCCCATTGAAAAACATGTTTTACACTTGTTAATGCATGCAGAGGAGCTTCTATGAAAGATAAATTAGTAATGAATTTCCTCCCGTATTGTATTTCTCCTAAGATGCTTCTAACTTCTATGGCAGTGGTTGGCTTGGGCCATTTCATAATAACTTCTACTTTTGAAGGATATATATTTAGATAACCATTCCCTATAATGTAACCCAAATATACCAAATACGTTTTTCCAAAATCACATTTAGACATTTTTACATATCTCTTCTCCTTCTTCAAGGGTTCAAATATTGTCTTTACATGCATTATATTATATTCCCATCTTCGACTAAAGATTAAAATATCATCTAAGTAGACAATGACAAAGTCATATATGTAGGGACTGAACACATCATTCATTACCCTCATAAATGTCGTAGGTGCATTACATAAGTCATATGGAATAACTAACCATTCAAATAAGCCATGCTTTGTCTTGAAAGTAGTCTTCCATATATCAATTTCCACAATTCTGATATGATGGTAACCACTTCTCAAGTCTAGCTTAGTGAAATAGACAACATTCTTTAACTGATCCAATAAATAATCAATTCTAGGAATAATATATCTATTCTTTACCATAATCTTGTTCAGTGTTTGAAATTCAATACACATCCTCCAAGTACCATCTTTCATTAGAACTAATACAATAGGAAATCCACATGGAGAGGAACTTGGCATTGTGATTCCTTTATCAAACAATTCTCGAACTTGCTTCTTTATCTCTGCATTCTCTAGCACTAATGAATTATACATACCAATGTTAAAAAGAAAAGCATCTTGCTACAAATAGATTTCATGTTCAAAACCTCCCTCTTATGATACAACTGTACAGGTTCCTGAAATAAGCCATCATAGTTAGATATGATTTTGACCAAATCATGTTTATGATCTGGATCACAACTTGATAAAGCATCAGATATCTCTCTTTTTTTTTTTTTTACTATCATGAGAACAAAACATTTTCTTGCATTCACTAGTCTCTTCATTTGTTCTATGCTCACTAAAGAAACATTAGTTTTTCTATGATGAACTCTAACAATAAATTCAATCTCATCCTTGAAAAGGTGGTATTTATTCTCTTCACGATAAAATATAGATTTTCTGCAAAATAGACATCGACTACCCAAGACAATGCCACAAATATCAAGAGGCACAATATCTAACTCAACCTCATCAAAGAACTTAGTTGTAATTGAAAATCCGATCTTACATTTCTTCATCACTTGCAACGTAGCATCTTCACACACCCAACCTAATGGATATGGTTTTTTATGAGGTATCGTCTTCAAAACAAACTTCTTAACAATCTATTCAGATATTAAGTTAACTTGAGATCCATAGTCAAACAAAGTGTCTATCTCTGTATGCTTGACTACAACCCTAACATTAAAAATATCACTTCTTTTCTTTTGATCAATAACACTTTCCAATTTAGTAGATTGAACAGAAGAATTAGTGGTAGATATACCTTTGCTTCCTATTTCTATGATCTTAGATTTATCTCCTGAATCTGATCTGAAATCATGTTGAGCTGATGAAATAGTCTTCTTATTCCCTTTATCGTGGAACTTCTTTGGTTGTAATTCTGGATGCATCTTCCAACACTGTTATTCCTCATGCCCCTTTCACTTACAGTGGAAACATGTAGGTTTTTCTTCAAATTTCTTTAGAGTAGATGACTTCTTACTCTTCAATTATCTTTTTTGTTTCTTTTTGAACTTGTGTGGCTTCTTATCTTCAATCACATGCTTCCCTTTACTAGCCTCCCAATGAGTATCTTGTATTGACACTTCATCAATGTTAGTACGATTAAACATCAGGATAGTGTGTCGAAGATATGAGTGCATGCTGCCAATATACTTTAGAAGAGTTTCGTGAGCATATATTGGAATTCTTAAAGATAATTGTTTCTTTATAAATTCATGCATATATACTTGGATGTTTTTCCCCTTTCCTTGTCTGAGATGTTTCCATTCCATAATTGTTTCTTGCACATAAGCCAATGGATAAAGATGTTTTCTAATTGCAGCAGTAAATGCATCCCAATAAGTAATTAATGTACTCTGTTGAACGAGATCAACTTGTGTCTTACTCTACCACCATATCAAGGTTTTACTGCTCAAATGAAGAGTAGCTAATTGTATATTTGCATTGTCATCCATGATTTTTTATACCTTGCAATATACCTATATCTTCTTGATCAAATTGTCTAACTTTTCAACATTGAATTCTCCATCATAAATTGGCAATTCAAACTTCACATCCAATTTCAATAAAAGAAACTTAGGAGTATGAGAACAAGAAGACTTATTAGAGGGATTCTTCTTATGTGAAGAATGTTCACTTGCTCCATTGGTAGATGATGACACAAATGATGGTGAAGAGGGTTCTTTAGGTCCACCACCTTCAACATCTCCTTCATCTTTTATCGAAGATTCTTCTATCACCAGACTTGTGAATTATTCGATGTAAATAATCTATTATTTCTCTCATTGAGAGAAGTGTAGCCATAACTTCCTTAGGTCTCATGGGAGTATCTTCTCCTTCCTTTCCTTTGGAAGCCATCTTTTTCTTTCAAATATCCTTTGAATCTCCAACTTATAACTTGCAATCTTTCGTTTACCAAGATTCAATCCAGATCTTGTAAGCATTCACTTGCAAACACTTGTCAAAACCTAGCTCTAATACCAACTTCATCTGAAAAATACTTAGAGGTTAATTATTATTTAATTCACATGAACGTCTAACTTGATTTTGAAATAATAATGATTGTTTGACTCATTGCAAAATACGTGTGAAATCACTTATCTATCCAAATTCACTTTAATGATAAACAACTTGTAAATAATTGAGCGAAATAGAACAACAATACCAAAATCACATACACAAGTTTGTTAACGGAGTTCACCCAATTTGGTCTACATCTTTGGGTCTTCTTTCAATAAAGACCTCTTTATTAATTCTCAAATACTTGTGTTTTATAATGACCTTTTTACACGATGCTCAAACTCATAAACAGAGTGCACCATAGAATTCCTTGCGAAATTTCAAGAAAAATGAGTATAAAGTTCATATAATTTCGTTAAGGAAACTCTTGGAAAACATTTCAGTGCAATCCCAAAGTCTCGATTCCTCTCTGGTATGAACTTTGAGACCAAAATGTACTCTATGATGTGCCCCATCACCTCGTTCCATGCACCCATTAAATAGGGCACAGTCCCTAACCTTCATCTGCAACTCAAGGAAAACAATAAATAAATAAAAATTAGCTTGCCTTAACAAAAAGTTCTTTTGGCACAATGGTTAAAGTGTTGGCATATGTTACGACATGTCATGGGGTCAAACCCAATAAACCTTGCCATATGTTAAGATGTGTTTTTTGCAACGTTCAAACCATATATTAAATGGTTGTTATATAGTTTGTTGGTATTTCTTGTTGGCGCTCCCGTGTTTCAAGCTATGGTTACATTGGATCCATATATTACCAAGGGTTAAGGGCTTAGCCCTCATGCTTTTTTCTAGATGATATAACTTTATAACAAATTTAAATAAAATTCATGCCCCATACGATTAAGTAACAAATGTGTGGTGTAATGGTAAGGTTGTTGAGTGTAAGGCGGGAGACTCGAGTTCGATCCTCCAGATTCCCAACCAAAAAATTATAATAACCTCAATTGTAGTAGGCTAATGGGAGGTTTCCACGTAGCAGCCTCTCATTGGTCCATCATTGCCACATGCCAATATATAATTGGACCACCTGTGTTGTATGAAATCCATGTCACCTTGCCCAGTCAGACGTATGGTATGCCATGTAGCGCTACATGGTGTTGCCACATTAGAACCATACAAATGTATGGTCGAGCCAAGTGTCACCCTTTCAATGGTGACACATGTCACTTTTTTTCCTTTTGACTTTGAATTTTTTCCCTATTTGACCTGAACTTTGACTAACCATATCTTTTGCATACAAACTCTGTTTGAGATGATTTTTGCACCATTGGAAAGCTATCGTAGAGATCTATGCATTGATGTTGTTTTTTTTTTAGAGAATTTGAGATGATAAACATTTTATCATTTCTGAACCCTTCTAGACCTTTGTGAGCATTCCATATCTTCCTATACCTCTGTGAGTGTTCCAGATCCTCTTGGATCACCACCTCACTCCCTTCATGCAAAATTATAAATTTATTAATTAATAAATTCCTTAATATACATCAATATTCCCCCCTCCATGTGTCATTCCACCCCCCTTTTTTTCTTAAATAATAATTCATTTTTAATAAAATAATAGTACTTTTAAGAGCCCCCTAAAAGTGCATAGTTAATTTATGAATTAATCAACCATGGGGTCTTTTTTATTTTTACCTTAGCTTAGTTTTTCTTCTACAAGAATCAGTTGTTGGGGAGTAAGGTTATCCCACCTTATCACACACCCCCTAATCATAAGAATCCATATATTTTTCAAATAGAGACTCCATGCCTCCATTGAGGATTCACTAGTTATGGCCCACACCCATTGTTATCAAGTTGGAAAATGTATCTTGCATATGAAGTAATCACACACATATTACATATATTGATATCATGTAAGCATCATAATAATCAATTTCCTAATATTACAAGTTATCATGCATGGACATTGGATATTTATTGTTTTACTCCCAAATTGGAGCTCTCCCAAACATCCATATTTGTCTGTGTCCCCCTTAGGTGACCAATGTCCTAAGCCACTAATATCAATGTAATATTGTCACAATACATGCATGTAGATATGAAATATAAGAAATGTAATATCAATGAAATCCATTTCGTTTCATTTAGCTTTCACAATAATTAATCTGAATTCCATAGTCTTCCTCGTCATTCAATCAACTCCATCTAGGATTCCTACAGGTCGTGTCCACCTTCCACAACTCACACTTGTTCACAACATAAGTATTCATTTCTCAATCCTAACACACACACACACACACACACACACACACACACACACACACACACATGCTAATCAACTCAAAAATTAGGAATATCAAATACATCTAGTCAATCAAGTACATTACACATATCACATATACATAGAATATTCAAAAATGTGTTCACTACACTCTTCAATCAATCCTCTGATTAACCTCCTAATCCTTCCCAAATAAGATTTAGGAAAGGAGGGGAATTACACCAAGATGGTCTCATATCATTACATCTTTTATTTGGAGAGTTACAAGAAAAATTTGAAGGTTTTTTTTTGACAAAACACAAAACCTAAGGGGTATATGGTGAATGGGTACATATTATATGAGTTGTTCTATTAGGTTAGTGAGTACATCAAGCAAATTGATAAGTTACTAGGTATAATGGTTTAGGATGACCATTAATATGAGGGAAAAAGGGAAGGAAAGATACTTTAAATCCATAAAGAAATATTAATGATAATGTGAAAACCACTTATCTTTTGTTAATTTTCTATAGAGTTATGACCTACACTCAACTTGATAATATTTAATTACTATTTTTTTTTATTTCATGAATAGATCAATTAATTCAAAATTTGATTCCATCAATAAATATATTATTTACAACATGAAAGCAATGCCACCATGTGTCATATTGTATAAAAAGAAGGGAAGGATATGGGACAATGGCAAGAAACAATTGAAACTATTGAATAATATAAGCATGCCTTATCTTGATAATTTAAAAGAAGAAAATACATGAATGATCTATCCCAATGACTGGGTAGCTAAGAAGATCACACAGAAATATGGTGCATCTAGTCATTGCTTACGTGGTGAGGAGGACAAATTAAACATGGAGATTGAGTCTAGTAGGTATGTAATAATCTCTCTATGTCAATTTCTCATTTCATAGTACACATTTTAATTATAACATGTAATATGTTTTTAATTCTTAGGTTACTAGACATATGACAACATCCTTTGTTTTCATTTTACATGTGTAATGTTTCCTATCTATGTGGGCATATTTACATTTCTTTTAAAATGAGGATGATAATGATCGACATGTCACACTTGGCTATGGAGTGGAGGTTGGGTTAGACTAGTCTACTTGTGCTAGAAACCATGATTGGAGCCTAGTAGTAGGAAAGTTAGGCTATGTTGGAAAGATATAGGAGATCATGCAAGTGGACTTCTCATATTTACAATGTGTTATTTTTAGGATCAAGTGGTCAGATAACTTTGATTGGAGTATTGTAAATGAAGGTGATGATAGTGGGCTAATATGTGTTAACTCTAAAAAGATGTAGCATGAAAATAATGAGCCTTATGTTTTACAAAACCACTATATCCAAGTGTTGTTTTACTTAGATGTGATGGAAAAGGATTGATGGTTCATAATATGACATGATCCAAGATCAAAACATGTTTTTGAGAAAAGAAATGTTACAACCCATTTCAATAGAAAACATGTGGGTTTTTAGGAAATAAACACATATTTGAAGCCTCACATTTTCACAATGACCACAACATTTCATAGAACCTCCATTAGCAATCATGATTTGGAAGTTGTTCATAGCAAGGATTTAGAAATGGGTTTCTTGGGCTACACGTTGATGAAGGAAGTTACGGGTTCTACCATTTCCAATTAAGACAATGACTTTGCTATGTTTGATGTAGCTAATCAATTTAAGGGTTTAGAGGGTAGACATACCAATTAAGGCATGCTGTAATGCCCCATATTTTGACCTTAGGTAGTTAGAACATTGTTGTTTAACCAATCTTGATAGTTCAAAGTTTAGCATTTGTTTGGAGTCAGTTAGACTTTGTTATACATTGAGATGTGTACCTCTAGGCCTATTTGTATGTTACATGATATATGCTCATGAAAAAGATAGTTATTTGATTTGTTAAACATGAAAATTAAATGGGCAAGTTCGATACATGTATACCAATTCAAGTTATATTGTGAATGTATAATAGATGCAATGTGTGATG
>ML778596.1:478639-513065 GCA_009831015.1 Picea engelmannii | reverse complement strand
CTTAAATCTTAAAGTTAGCCTACTACTTATTTTATCATGTTATTAGATTTATCATTGAGAAGATGTAGAAGAAATGTGTAAATAAAAATCAATGAAATAATGCTAAAACAAAGTTGTTAATGTGCAAGTGTTAAAAAAAATAATTGTTAATTGCTTAGCATCCTGTGGATGGGTGTTACACATGCAGGGAGATTTGTAATTTAACATCCTTTGAATCAAGTATGGGAATGTCTTCAATGGATGGAGGAAGGACCTTTGAGGGTACAACTTCAACTTCACTATCATAAATTTCCTTTCAACTAGCCATAAAGAGTTTTTTCTTCTTACATTTATGCCCTAGGGAGTATTTCTCATCATAGTTGTAGTAAGGGCCTTTAAGTTGGTGTTCCACAATTTCATCTTAGGTTAACTTGTGGATATTTAAAGGTGGAGAAGATCGAGAGGGATTGGCGTGGGTGGAAATAATGTGACAAGGACATGGAATAAATCGGGTTTTTTTTATTTGAGAATTCACTACCTTATGGGCTTCCTAGGCTCTTTGAGAGGCTTCCAACCAAGTAGTAGGATGAGCCAATAAGACTTGTGAATGTTTCTCTTCTTCCAGAACACTAATATTCCATTCCTTGAGAAAAGTGGA
Organism: Picea engelmannii; assembly: GCA_009831015.1. Lineage (NCBI taxonomy): Eukaryota > Viridiplantae > Streptophyta > Pinopsida > Pinales > Pinaceae > Picea > Picea engelmannii. The sequence continues at coordinate 512,428 of ML778596.1, read as the reverse complement.
TGGTATGTTATTAAAAAGTGGATATCAAAATTCAAATGGGGCATATTGTTTAAGCTTAGCCAATCATCCCCAAAAATGAGTGTTTATTTCAAAGTGTGTATATGTAACAACCCTAGTTAAATAATTAATTGTCATAGTTAAATAATTGTTTAAAGTATATTAAGTTTAATTAATTAATTAATTGTCCTGAATTATTAATTGTTTAATGTATATTAATTAATTAATTGATTGATTAATTAACTCATTAAATATTTTGTTAATAAATTTAAGTTTGATAAATTTTAATTTATTAAATAAAAACTTAACATATCGAATGATGGAACCATTGAATGGAGGGAAAAGGTGGTTGGCATTGAATGGAGGGATACGGTGGGTGAGTCTTAATGAAAGGAAGAGGGCAGTGAATGGGGAAGGAGGATATGAGGGGGTACTTTTTGGCAGTGAGCATTATTTTTCATAGGGGAGATTGTATTGGGGATTTTTATTTTTTGGATATTAGAAGACTGTATTACTGGTTTTGGCTGAAGAAACTTGTGGAAGGACTATTACAAGGGGGTACCTGTTGCTAGGCATTTTGGGCTCGAGTGCCAGGAATCCTTATGAAATCCTGGAGCTAGGGATCCGGAGAGGCTTTGTTCCTGGCTGACTAGGTGGTTAGATGGTTTTGGGTAGTGCATTAGGTAGAGTTGCAGAACAATGGTAGCATCAATTAGAGGTATGTATTTTCATTTTTCTGCTGTGTTATATAATTTATTATGATCTTCTCATAAAATTTAATTAAGATGAATGGTTATATGTTGGTTATGAAATTGTGAAGATGTTAGGATAGCATTTCTCTAATTTAATTTATGTTTGATAATTAAATTTATTTTTTATAAGGCTCTGTAGGAAGAGACCTTACACATGGTATTAGAGCCCTAGTTTAAAAAACTTGGACTAGGGCCTACCCACCTACCCAATTTAGGAAGGGAACTGTTCCCACCCAGAAATTTAAACAACCCCCACCCAGAAATTTAAACAACTTTTAATTAATTATATTGAAACCCTGAATAAATTGTTTAGGTTAAATATATATTGAAATCAACCCTGAAAACTTGCAACCTGAAAACCTTGGGAAAGAGGGGCCCTGAAACCCTTTAATCAGATATAAATCTGGGCCCGAGGGCCAAGCTCACACTCAAAGCTCCAACTCCAGCTCCACCTAACCTGCAAGCCAAAGCCACTAATATCTATTATATACAAATCTATATATAAACATTATGGTCATTTAAAGTAAAAAGGGTATAATATTATACATATTGATAGTGTTAAATAAATTTTAACACTCGTTTCAGGTAAACAAACAAATAATAAAACAAATATATATATATTTTTATATAAATGTATATATCAAATTCGCCCAGGAACTTGTAAACAGATATATAAATAACTATATATAAATAAACATATATATATATATATATATATATATATATATATATATATATATATATATATATATATAAAAGAAAACAAAAACTTGGTGGGCCCGAGGCCGAAGTCAAATGTTTTATTCCAAATCTCTTTAGTCCCCTAGCTATTGAACACATTCCAAATCACAACACAAGCGTATGCACAACCAAGAGTCAAAGCCTGCCTCAAAGACCAAGCATCAAGTTCCCAGGTGTGTTATATTGCACAACGCAACAAGCACAACAAGCATCACCAAAGACTGACCACACATGTCGGCACCAAAGACCGAACACCAAGCCGCAAGGAGGGAAGTCGACGGGTCATTAGTTGTGCATAATAGCTCCTAGCCCGAGCTCCTAAAAAAAATAATATAGCCCTCGGGCCTAGCTACCAGCCCGAGCTCGTTTAACACACAAAAACAACATACAAACTAGCGCCCGAGGGCTAAGCACCCAAGAGCCTGTGCCAAATACAAATGTGTAGCCTTGGTGAGAATAAGAAAGATATTGGGCCGAGAACCCAATATCCAAGTCGATGCTGCATATAGCAATCATTAGAACCAACTATCAAGGAACAAGCGCCAAGCATACTTAATCAAGAATCAAAGTAGCACCCTCACATAAGGTGCCATGGAGGAAGCCCACAAGGAGCCAAAGGTCTTGCACTACACATCCAATACACCAACACACAGCCAACGCACCAGCACACGTCCAGCATACCAACACGAAGCCCTGCCAAACGCCAATCTCGCGATACCATGTCACATAACTCATCCAGCGCACCAGCACACAACCAATGCACCAGTACACGTCCAGTGCACCATCACACAACTAGCAGGATAGCGCCAAACCCGCAGGCATTGCACTACACAGGCCCAGCCCAAAACTTAAAAAAAAATAAGGTGCGGGCTCATGGGTTTTGAAACCACGACCGGTAACCAGTCGACGCCCAAGTAACCAAGCACCAAGCCGCTGGGAAGAGTCCGTAGGCTAAGGGAGGAACCCATAGGAAACTAAAATCTAGCGCACCTGCACCAAACATAACACGCAACATAAACAAGTCAAGACAAACCCTAGCACCTAAGCGCTAACCAAAGCCACCTGCAAAGAGAGGTCCATAATGCGCTCAAAACGCAACATCACAAGCCCCGAGACCAAGGACCAAGAAAACAACAAATAAAAAACCCGCGGGCTAACACAAGAAAAAAAAACAACAAGCCGCAATGAAACCGGATGCATAACGTGTCAAAGCCCAGCGGCCAAGACCACGCCCCAAGCCACGAAGGAGGAGCTCATGGGGGCTTGTACAACACACATTGCCCACAGGAAGGAGCTCGTGATGGTGAGCGGCCAAACCCACACAACTTACACCTTCCCTCTACTTAGCAGAAAAAAAAAAAAGAGAGAGAACGAGAATGAAAGAGACCCTTCCCAGAGTGCGTAGAGGAAGACTGCAGGATTAGGGTTTGGGGGCGGTGCATGTAGGGTTTTAAGAGCTGAGAGGGAAATAAGGCACGTGGGCCTCATGCGAGGACCCACGATTCCCTATATATATATATCAATTTATTTAAAAAAAAAAATGTGTTGTGTTGTTTTATTTTTTATTTTTATCTTCTTTTTTTTTCTATATAAAATTTATTTTAATTCTTTAATTTTATTTAATTATATGGTGATTGTTTTATTTTATTTAATTGTTATTTTTATTATAATGGTATCAAATTAAGGTTTAAACTATTAAGGTTTAAATTATGATTTTTTTTTTTATGTTTAAGTTAGTTAAATGTTAATTATTAACGATAAAATCATTTAAATTAAAATAATGAATAATAGTAAGTAATACTTTAAATTCATGTATATATTAAAATTATGATTCAAAATAAAACTAACTAATGTGAATAATCAAGGTGATTAATTAATTTAAATGGTCAATTAAATTAAGGATTAATTAATTAATTAATGTCGATTATTTGATTAAGGAGAATTAAACTATGTAAATTAATTTTAAGAATTAAATAACTTGATGAATGACGAGACACAAGGTATTATAATTCATAAGGGCGATTAATATGAGTGGTCAAGGGCTAGGTTGATGCTTGATTATATACATAAGTTAGAGGAATTGGCGAGTATGGTGTGATGCTAGCATAGCTACCAGACGAGGGTGTCAATAGTTTTCTTAGGTGAAGACATCAAGATTAGAAGCTTTAACCTTAACCTAGCCACTTCCCCTAAAGAGAATAATGTCTATCTACAAACAAGTAAAAAAAAAACTTACGCCTAACCCTATTTTCTAGTTTAAGTTGCGCAAATGTGAATTGTCCTAGATTCAACCTGACAAAATTTTGGTCGATGGAGGTCCAATTATACATGATGTTCAGGACTTGAGGAAATTGAGGCAGAGGGGGGGCGTCGCAGGGACCGCCAATGCCACCACCACCATCGCCTAAATTATCCCTCATTCTGCGCTCTTTGGAGGCCATACATGAGACTTTAAAGGGGCGTCAGCTAGCAGGGATCAAAGTGGAGCCCCCACCATCTGGAACATGTAATCCTAAAGCGTCGAGGGATTCAGGGGGAGGACCTCCACCCGAAGACATCACTAGAGAATTGCAGAAGATCAAACTTACAGAGTTTTTTGAGGGTCGTTCCAGTGAACATGCAGAGGCATGGTTGGAAGGCATGACAAGGTGTTTTGACTTAAGAGACTATGCATCCACTTCAAAGGTGAAGATAACGATTTTTCAGTTGAGAGACAGTGGCTTGAACTGGTGGGGCAACCTGGAGAGGTAGTTGCACCTTACCCCAGACACCATCTCTTGGAAACTTTTTGAGGAGAGGTTCCGAAGGAAATATCTACTAGCTTACTATGAGGAACAACAGGTGGGAGCATTTCATGCTCTAGTACAGGGAAACAGGACCGTAGAAGAATACGAGATCAAGTTTATGGAATTGGTCAAATATGTTTCATGCATGGATAATGATCAACGACAGGAATAATGCTTTGTCTATGGGTTAAACCCTAAAATAAGGGCCATGGTATAGATGTGGAAATCGTCTTCGGTAGCGGAAGCAATAGAAAATGAACGCTATGCTGAGGAATACATGAACTTAAATGGAGGTATGAGGTCGACCTTTCCGCATCGTCCTGGATTCGTGGGGAAGGCCCCTAGGACATTTTCCAGGGGAGGGAGCTCAAGGCCACCTCCATATGGTAATAGAGTCACACCAAGGACAATCGCCACAGGTATTTCAATGGCAGTGAGTGTGGCATCCCGTTCATCACCAATGACACAGGCAGGTCCACGACCATCTCAGAGAGCAGCTAGTAGGGGCAGGGGTTCCAAGGGAAGGAGCTCATTTCAGAGACAATCACAGAGCAGTGCACAGGTTCCATCTCGTGTTACGTGTTGGGGGTGTGGAGGATCCCATTACCAACGTGATTGCCCATAGTTACAATAAGGATTTGTGCATAGAGAAGGAAAGGCCCCGATGGGAAGAGCAAGTGGTAGCCACCAGATTTATGCAGTAGTTAATAATCGCCATGCATAACATCAATCCATGGTGGTGGAATTGCTAGGTATGCTAAATTGTATCAATGTTAAAATTGTATTTGATTCTGGTGCTACAAATAGTTTCATTTCACCATTTGCATTAGAAAAGAGTGGGTTTACAACCTATGAGCATGATGAATTTAAACAAGTCGAGATGGCTTCGGGGGAAAAACAAGAGGTAGGACCTAGCATTGATAATTGTCTAGTAGACCTGGGGGTGTGTACTACCAAGTTGAAAGTATACGTCACAACTCTCGGGGCGTATGACCTAATAATTGGAATGGATTGGTTAAAATCCTATCGAGCTATGGTAGAATGTTTCACAAAAAGGGAACTTTGTGTTGACGATGAGGGAAGGCCATTAGAGATCCACGGTGTACAAAGAAAGGTGTCTCTGCACTTTATTTCAACTATGAAGGTTAAACGGTGCATGAGGCAAGGGTGTCGACTTTATGTAGTGGAAGCAGTGAGTGAAAGGAAAGGACACTCCTTGTATCAGTACCCAATATTGTCAGAATTTAAAGATGTTTTTCCGAACGAGTTACCAGGGTTACCTCTTCAGAGGGAGCTTGATTTTACTACTGAGCTAAAACTTGGTGCAGAACCAATTTCCAAGACTCTGTATAGGATGACAGCACCAAAAATGTTTGAGTTGAAAATGCAGTTAAAAGAGCTACTCGACTTAGGGCTAATAAGGCCTAGTGTCTCACCTTGGGGTGCAACAGTGATTTTTGTGAAAAAGAACGATGGTTCCTTACGACTGTGCATAGATTACAAGGACTTGAATCGTGCTACAATGAAAAATAGGTACCCAATGCCATGAATAGATGATCTCTTCAATCATATGAAAGGAGCAACGATATTCTCAAAGATTGATTTGCGATCAGGGTATCACCAGTTAAGGATTAAGGAAGGCGATATTCCTAAAAATTTCTTTCGAACTTAGTTTGGGCATTACAAGTTCGTTGTAGTACCTTTCGGATTGACCAATGTGCCAACAGTATTCATGAGCCTCGTGAATGGTGTATTCTGGAAATACCTAGACCTCTTTGTACAAGTCTTTTTAGATGATATCCTTATCTATTCCAAGAATGAAAGAGAACATAAGGAACACTTGTGAGTCGTGTTGTCCTACCTTAGAGAGAACAAATTGTATGGGAAGTTATCGAAGTGTTCCTTCTTCCAGAAAGAAATCCACTATTTAGGTCATATCATTTCCAGTGAAGGAATCTCTCCGGACCCAGAAAAGGTAAAGGCCATTATGGAATGGCCAGTGCCGAAAAATGCTCATGAGGTAAGAAGCTTCATGGGGCTAGCAGGTTATTATCGGATATTTGTGGAAGGGTTCTCTAAAATAGAGAAACCCATCACCACTTTTCAGCGCAAGGGGGTCAGGTATGAATGGACAGAAGAATGTGATAGTGCATTCATCGAGCTTAAAAGGTTACTAACTAGTGCACCAATTCTACGAGTGTTGGATATGGAAAAGGACTTCACAGTCTGTACGAATGCCTCGAAGCAAGGGTTGGGGGCCATGCTAATGCAGGATGGAGGAGTGATAGCTTATGCATCAAGGAAGTTGAAGAAACACGAGGAACTTTACGCTACTCATGATTTAGATTTGGCAGCTGTAATGCTAGCTCTGAATCTTTGGAGGCACTATCTAGTAGGGCGAAAATTTGAGCTCAAAACAGACCATCAAAGTTTAAAACACCTCTTCACTCAAAGGGATCTGAATGCCAGACAAAGGCGATGGAGTGAGTTCATGAGTGAGTAGAATTTTGGTATTTCATATATCAAGGGAAAAGAGAATGTGTTCGCGGATGCCTTGAGTAGGAGACCACATGTCTTCTCCTTGGTACCCTTAAAAGTCAATCTGAGGGAATGTGTGTTGACGCAACTCCTTAGAGACAGTTGGTATTTAAAGGTTACTTCAAACCTCTAGAGTGGGAGGCAATTATATCTAAAGTATGAAGGATATAGTTTGGAAGCAGATAGACTATTGATATATCGAGGAAGGATGTACATCCCTGAAGGTGGGGATATTCAAAACATCATATTGAAGGAATCCCATACAACACTTTATTGTGCCCATCCGGGTGTGAAGAAAATGTACGCACACATGAGGAAGGTATTCTTCTAGATAGGCATGAAGCACGATGTAGTCCATTTCGTCGCCAAGTGCCTAGAGTGTCAACAAGTAAAAGCCGACCACCATCACTCGATAGGCCTCCTCCAACCACATGATGTTCCTATGACCAAGTGGGAAGTCATTTCTATGGATTTTTTTGACTTCCAACTGGCTCAAAACAACTTTCTGGCAATTTTGACAATTTACTATTTTTAGCAGGTTTTAACTTCCGGGGCCATTTTGAGGGCCTAAATGAAGGTTTTTCAAGATTTAGGTTCTCAATGATAGGTGAAGAAATAATTGAGCCCCAAAAATGAATCTCCTTGATGATACCTTTCCAACGAGCTATCATACACCTAAAACAGAGATCATATGCAAAAGTTACGACCCCGGGAAGTTGATGTACTAACTTACCCAAACGGGGCCCACATGACTTTTGGTGCTTCATCTCCTAAGGTTAGGTTTTTGGATGTCTAGGACTTTTGGCATTCTTTATTATTGTAAAAGGGCCTTCAGAGCCTCATTGTAACCATCTTCTTGTGAATGCGAGTAGCCGTCACATCTCTTCTCAGAGATAAGCCGCCACCATTCTAGTGAGTCTTTCACTCTGTATTTTACAGTCTCTGTACATTTCTTTCATTAATAGAAATCGTGTATTACTGTATATTTGTGTTTATGGTTTCATATCTGATACATTTCTGTTATATTATTGAATATCTGCGATATCTCTGTGCATTTCTTTATTATATCTCCGCTCTCTTTTCGTGCCGAAAATAATCCGAATCATTGCCGCTCACATCTCATAGAAACAATGCCATTCTTTTAATAGTTGTTAAGTTAACCAAGAGTGCTCATTTTATTCCGGTTAGAGACACTTATGATGTCACTGATGTGGCACGTGTTTTTGTAAGTGAGGTCATCTGTTTGCACAGGATACCTAAGAAGATCATTTCAGATAGGGACTCCAGATTCACTTCTAGGTTTTGGACAAGTTTGCAGTCAGCGTTGGGGACTCAGTTGAACTTAAGCATAACTTATCATCCAGAAAATGATGGGAAAAATGAGAGAGTAAATTAAGTTATGGAAGACATTCTTAGGATGTATGTTATGGATAATCAAACCGATTGGGAGAAGTACCTACCTTTGGTAGAGTTTTCCTACAATAACAGTTTTCATAGCTCCATCAGAATGCCACCCTATGAAGCTCTGTATGGAAGGCCCTGCAGAACGTCGTTGAGTTGGGAGAGGTTAGAAGACTGAGTAGCAGTTGGGCCAGAGTTGATTCAAGAGATGGAGGAACAAGTGATTCATATTAGGCAGATGCTAAAGGAAGCACAACATAGACAGAAAAGTTATGCGGATGCACACAAAACTAATCGAAGTCATAAAGTGGGAGATCGGGTTTTCATTTGTATCAGGCCTAATAAGAGTACCATTCGGTTCGGGAAGGGGACATATTTTTCAGCTCGATTTATAGGACTGTTTAAAATCCAAGAGAAAATTGGACCCATTGCCTATCATCTCGTACTGCCACCCCCACTTGCATAAAACTCATAATGTTTTTCATGTGTCTGTTCTACGTCATTATGTTGTTGATGAATCACATAATCTAAATTGGAAGGAACTGTAGGTATTGGACGAAGGAACCCTCATGGTAGAACCGTTACGCATATTGGACCGTAGAGTCTGACAGCTCAGGAACCATCTAGTAGACCAAGTTAAGGTCCAGTGGGACAAGTATAGTCCATGATCTACTACTTGGGAGGATGTCGAGACATTACGACGAGATTATCCCTCACTTTTTTTTACCAACTCGAGAATATGTTCTCGAAGGTTGGGTGTATGTAACGCCACCTTTTGACTTAGACAGCTAGGACTACCTGAGGCCTAAACACCTTTATTTTTTTTTCATAGTGAAACTATTAAATGATACACTTGAACCTTTAAGATGTATGAACCTTTATGAATGTTTAAGTGTTATTGATGATGATGGATATGATGTGATCTACTATGTGAATGTAAATTCTATGAATGTTTAAATGTTATTAATGATGATGGATATGATGCGATATACTGTGTGAATGTGAATCCTATGAAGGTTTAAATGTTATTTGAATGATGTTTGATATGATGCAATCTATTATGTAAATGATAATTCTATGAATGGGTAATGTTAATTGAATTATGGGATATTATGAGATCTATTTCTAACTTGAAAATTTTGATGTTAAAGTTGTTGGTACGCGGATACCAAATTGAAATTATGGTTGTATGCAATTACATAATGATAATGCATAAGATTTGTATGAGTTTGTGTTACAGACTAATCTGCAGGTTATTGGGCTATGAAATAGCCAAGGGATAATGATGATGAAAGTGGATGTCATGACCACTAGCCGAGAAACAATATGGTATGAATCTTTGTATGTGAAATTATATTGGTTGGATACATTGATATGATATGTGGACCAGTGCAAGATTTCAGGAGGTGAAACTGCCCAAAACCAAAGAAACAATGACAAAACTCCCAGCAACACAGTGCCACTATATATTCCATTATAGGGTGTGGACCCTAGTCCTGTTAGGAGGGGTGGAGGCATTTCCCACCGTGTATCCTCTGAAACCTGGAGTCATGGGAGGATGGTGTTAGCTCACGCTCCCTTAGACATGTGATGATGACTGTCAGTTGCCTGCTAGGGGAGCTTGGTCAAGATAGTGACACTTCCTCTTATGGGTTCTATTTGGAGTTAGGTCAATATAGTTGACGCTCCAAGATAGTCCAGCATAGGAAGGATAGGAATGGAAGATGGAAGCAAGTTAGGGAGGAAGGATGAGTAGAAATAGTTGAGAGAGTATGGAGATTTGTCTTGTGGTGGAATTTATTGTTTATTTTTCTTCTGAAAAGAAAAAGTGTATATATGAATATTCATAATTACTTAACTAAACTACAATTGTCTAAATAACATTGTTGAGCTAGATAATTGTAATTAAGGGATTTCACAAACCTTTGATTGGGTTATTATCTTTTATACAATGAATAATCTTGTTGAATGGATTGGATGCATACATAAATTACTATAGAGGTGATAGTTATTGTTATTAATACATGCAGGAGACTTGTATGTACTATCTACACATGCATTTCTTGCACATGTACACTAGTATGTATGAGTTTTCTTGGCTTACCTACTGATAATGTTGGTTATTGGATATGAATGTGTGAACCCTGTGTCTTTCCCTTATATCTTGAAATACTTTAACTTCGGGACGAAGTTTCCTGAAGGGTGGGTGTATGTAACAACCCTAGTTAAATAATTAATTGGCATAGTTAAATAATTGTTTAAAGTATACTAAGTTTAATTAATTGTCCTGAATTATTGATTGTTTAATGTATATGAATTAATTAATTAATTGATTAATTAACTCATTAAACATTTGGTTAATAAATTTAAGTTTGATAAATTTTAATTTATTAAATAAAAACTTAACATATCGAATGATGGAACCATTGAATGGAGGGGATGAGGTGGTTGGCATTGAATGGTGGGATAAAGTGGTTGGCATTGAATGGAGGGATAAGGTGGGTGAGTCTTAATGAAAGGAAGAGGGCGGTGAATGGGGAAGGAGGATATGAGGGGGGATTTTTTGGCAGTGAGCATTATTTGTCATAGGGGAGACTGTATTGGGGATTTTTATTTTTGGGAGATTGGAAGACTGTATTACTGGTTTTGGCTGAAGAAGCTTGTGGAAGGACTGTTACAAGGGGGCACCTGTTGCTGGGAATTTTGGGCTCGGGGGCCAGGAATCCTTATGGAATCCTAGAGCTAGGGAGCCAGAGAGGCTCTGTTCCTGGATGGCTAGGTGGTTCGACGGTTTTGGGCAGTGCATCAAGCAGAGCATTAGGCAGAGTTGTAGAACAACGGTAGCATTAGTTAGAGGTATGTATTTTCATTTTTCTGTTGTGTTATATAATTTATTATGATCTGCTCATAAAATTTAATTAAGACAAATGGTTATATGTTGGTTATGAAATTGTGAAGATGTTAGGATAACATTTCTCTAATTTAATTTATGTTTTATAATTAAATTTATCTTTTATAAGGCTCTGTAGGAAGAGGCCTTACAGTATAGAGGTCTGAGACAAATTGTGTACAAGAAATATAGCCCCTCTTGGATTTCTTATGCCATTACTACCATTTCCAACATTCAAGATGCAAATATAAGACACCCACATGAAATTTTATCAAGTCATTTGTGATGACATGTAAGGAAAAGTAATGTTCTACTTGAGTGATCCCATCCTTTGGGTTCAAACCCATCAGATATATTGAGATCAACTATAGTAAATATATGTCACATGTTTGTCATTTAATCATGCAAAAATGGGGTGAAGTGATTCCCAATGCTATTGAATGATTCAACCCATTCGTTTTGGGGAGGTTGCTTCAACCATTGATAACCCAAGGATTGTGAAGTGAGGATATGATTATGAATTACCATGAGGTTGGACATTTGGTCGGGTAGTCACTCCAAGTTCGATATATTATCATGGATGTCATTGAGATTTTGATGAGCATAGGAGTGATTGTATTATATCCCGTGTTGCAACTTATCACACAAAATTTCTAGAGTGGAGACTTTGTTGCAGATATCTACTTTTTGAGTGGTAGAAATAGAGATTTGGGTCTATAAAAAGGGTTATTGGAGAGTGATACTAATGTGATAAACAATTCATCATGGTTATTTGGAGATATATTCCTAGTAGTAGTGTGGATGGGTTTGCAAAAAATATTACTAGAGAGTGGTACCATGGAAATCATCTCGACATAAGGATTCTATTGAGATAAGTCTCAAATAAGGGTGTGGGTAGGACCTAGAATTTTTTTCACTACTCCTTAATGAGTCGTACTCCTACTTGAATATTAATGCATCGACATAATATTACTAAACTAGGAATAAAGGATAGGATTTCTATGGTCCTAAGGGTAAGGGAGTGCCAAGTTCTATAACTCTCTGATATGCGTGCAGGGTCCAAAAGTAACACTCGATCTAATCTCTCTCAGCACCAACTAAGGAGGCTTGTCCGTACCCTTAGTCATACTACTTGATTGTCCATGTACTAGAGAGTAACCTTCTCAAGTGTGCTTCTTGGTGCATTATAGAAATATGGTCGATTTATTCATCTTAAGCAAGTTTCATGTAACCTAGGGGACTTATGATATACTCAAGGGTACATGGAAGTGAAATTTTGTATACAAATGCTATCTAATGCAGTATTACTCAAAGGGGTACCAATATTGGTTACAAGGGTGTTAAATTAGGTGCAACTTCTTGTATTTCATTCATGTATTCTTCCCCAACAACAAATTTACATGTTGGGTGACATATCATTGTCTTATTTATAGATGTCGAAATACGTCTCTAGATTAAAAAAATTGTCTAAAAATATTCCCTAAGGAAAGTACTTTGATACCACTTGTGGTGTTATTTATTAGAAAAATACAAGATCTTGAGTAGAAATAACATAATATAGCAAAATTAGAGAAAAACAAATGCAAATATAATAATAATAGGAAAATGTAGAAGAACCAAAATACCACAATTAGCAATACCTTTATTGATGAAATCAATGTTCACTTACCACTTCGAGGGGGAAACCTCCATCTGAGAAGAGCTCCAATTAGATTATACTTCACAATTCATTTAATTATCTTTCTGCTACTTCATTATATAGTTTCTATCTAACTTCCTAGGAACTTTCTAGTAGGGGGGGACTTCTAGAAAACCTTACAATTTTTTTTCACGTTATATCTACTACATGGGCCTTTTTAAATAGACATGGCTCAATACATATCTACATATCTATATACTTAAGGGGGTTAGGGTAGGACCTTAACAAATACTAAATTGAAGAGTTACTTTTCCATTATCTCCCTCACGTCTCTCTTTTTTAACCAAAAAAGAGATTATGTTTTGGCATGTTTTTGTGTGCGATATCACTATATTATGTGATATTTATTGATCTTAAATTTTTGTTGTACTTTATAATGAGAATTTATTCACCATAGGTATTATTTACTATTAAAAGTAAAATTAGGTTATATTTTATTATATAACGACTATTTATGATTAACCTATTGCATTGCACTTCTCAACCATAAAACATAAAATCATTACAATAGGAGTGAAACTCATTTATTTATTAATGGATGGGGTTATATTATCTCATGATGTTTATTAGAGTCATATATGGGTTTTTTGGATGCCTCATGGTTTTGGACCCTTTAGAATTTTCTGCAAAGTTCGCATTTTTTCTTTTGTTTTTTTCCAGTAGAAAATTAGCTCAATTATATTAGTCATCTTTCAGTACACTACAAGGATCATTACAAGAGCTAAAATAAACGCCCTCTCAAACAAGATACAATCCCCAAAAAACCTATCCATCGCAAAAGGTCATGACAGCCAAACCAGTCAGATACATGCCTTTGAGGGTCAAATACAAAACTCAAAAAAGACACTAAACAAAAAAATCCAATAGACAGAAGCCTCAAAGGGCAGAGGAGCTAATGAATTTTGAAAATCTCCCTGGCGCCTTCAATCCCCTTATACCAGGGAACATAGGAAATATGGCCTTATGGCTCCCCAAGAGCATGCTTTGAGAGCACATCAACTTCTGAGTTGAAGTTCCTGTAGATATGATGAAAGATGATAGTCTGTAAATGCTTAATTAGATATTTTATTATGGTTTTCCAACCTTCAAGCGCACTCACCTGGAGTCTTCTCTTATTGGACAGTCAATTGATAATCACTTTGGAATCCCCCAATACCTAGAGATAATGTATAGACACAAGATCAACAACCACAAGGGAGGCCCAAGCACCTAAAATTTATGCTCTTCTATTTGATCCACTGCTGCAATTGAATAACCATCTAATGACTATGGAATATAGGGATTTTATAATTCCACCTGCCCCACACGCAACACCATTGAGCTGAGAAGCCCCATCGAACCAAGCAAAGGAATCAAAATTCTATTGAGGTAAAAAGAAATCTCCTGGGGGTCTATCCTTCAAAGGAATAATTAGCTTGTTTTGGAGAGCCCATGATTTGTATAACACATTTCAAATCGATGGCCTGGAATCTTCAAATAATGCTATGTTCTACTCAATCTAGATGAACCAACACAAATGTGTAGCAAGCTAAGTAGAGGTCGATTTATCCTCAAAACTATTTTTGAAACACTCAGACACTATGTTTCCCTTCCAAGTGTTTTTTGGTTCAGTTGCTTGGTCACAAGATCCACACCAAGACTGTAAAGGGACAAAAAATAAACAAGTACGAAATAGATTTAGTGCCAAGATTACAAAGATAACATCGACTGGGCCCCTCCCAACCTCTCGATTGTAATGAGTCCCATGTCAGAATCCGACCTTCCACTGTCATCCAAATAAATAATTTGATTTTAAGTTGAATTTTCCATCCCCAAATGGAATGTTGCCAACTATCTATCTTATTCAATTTTTTTGTAGAGACAATGCCCCAGTAAAAAAAATTGGCAGTGGGGACACCAGAGTTATCACCCCCTATCCACATCAGTGCATCAAATCTGTCTTGGAGAAGAATCTCGGAGTTAATAACATCCCTTATGTAATGATCCCACTCAGATGCCAAGTTTCCCGAAAAGCCTGACTCTCTGCTACTAAACCAGTAATTACACAGGTGATGACTGTTGGAATTTCCTTTGGCCTGAGCAAGAGAAAAAAATATTCTTTTGATTTAGTGTAGTCACTAGCGGTGGGGATAGAACTAAGTTTGCATCCATCCAAATAATCCTATCATTGCCAATAGAAATAATTTGGCCTGAGTCAGGATCCTAGCTTAACCAATGAAGAATCAAGTGCACTGATCCTAATAACCCGCTCCAAATATTTGAGGATGCCTTATGTTTGAATGAAGAATATCTTCACCAATTTTTAACGGTCGAGTGGGGGAGATATTTTTCCTTTATAACTTTGTGCGAGATGCCTCCTCAATTTAAAACCCTCCAGAGCGTGTGCGTAGCCAGAGCTTTGCTAAAATCATAGATATTGTGAAAGTCCCATCCCCATATTTCTTTGGAAGTGATAACTTCTCCCACTTACAGAGATGTATAGGAGTTGAATCAATGTTTCTTCGCCAAAGAAAATTGAACATCAATTTTTTGATGTAATTTAAAAAGACCTAGGAACAATTGCTAGAGACATCTAATAGACACGTTGAGATTCCAACATGGATTTTAATAAGGTATACCTTCCCCCCAAGGATAACCACCAATAGCACCAGTTTTCTATCTTTTTCTCCATTTTCTTTAGTAGCTAACTCCAGTCAATAGCATGATGAGTCCCTGTCTTAAGAAAATAACCAAGATATTTGAAGCCGACATCTAGATCCGTGAATTTATAAGGGAACAACGATCTGAAAGGCATCAATTCTTGTTCCGAGAGACCTTCTTGTGGCATGGTGGATTTTGATTCATTAACCAGCAGCCCAGAATCCAAGAAGAAAGATTTTAGTACCTTATCAATCTCCCACCACTCCTGAATGGTGGCATTAGACATAATAATCATGTTGTCAACAAATAAAACATGGTGAATTTTAATGGGTCTAGAAACATTAACTTCGGTTAACTTCCCTTCCTTTTGGTTGTCTTTCAATAACAGGCTTAAACCCTCCATCAATAAAATAAAGAGCAGCAGGGATAATGGACATCCCTGTCTTAGTCCCTAGCCATTTTTAAAGAAATCCGTCATCTCCCCGTTAATTAGCACAGAGAAAGAGGTAGACATCACACAACTCATAATCCATTTTGTCATGTTTATTCCCATGCCAATATGTATAAGAATCATTCTTAGGAGATCTTAGGTAATTCAATCATAGGCCTTCTTCAAATCTATCTTTAAAACTAAATATTTGGATTTTTTATTTTTAATATTGTGGAGACACTCATGCACAGTACCTATGGCATCATGAATACTTTTGCCTTGTAGAAAACCTAGTTGTTCTTCTGAGAGTGACCTGGACAGAATCGGTTTGATCTGATTGGCTATAATATTTGAAATGATTTTATAGCATATATTACAAAGAAAAATCAGTCTAAAGTCTCCAAAATTTTGAGGCTTATTCACTTTGGGAATCAATGCAATAAAGGTTGTGTTTAAGCCTCCTGAAATGTTTCCATTTAATCTAGATTCTTTAGCCATATCTAGAAGGTCCCCCCCCCAACTAGATCGAAAAAGTGAATAAACAATTCGACTGTCCATCCATCGGGACCGGGAATCTTATCAATTTTTAATTTTATAATCACTTGTTTTAACTCATCCAGTTCAATCGAAAAATATAAAACTTCCACCTCAACATCCGTAAACAGATTTGAAAACATAGCAGCAACCCTGACTTGGTTCATTGACGAAGGAGAGTCCTGAGCTTTAGATCCTTGAAATGTTTGACTGCCTCTACCTTAATATTCTTCTGACCAGTAAGCATAGACCCTGATCCATCCAGAATCTCCCATATATGCTTGCGATTTCTTTTGAAGTTTGCAAAATTATGGAAGAATTTTGTGTTGTTGTCTCCACTTTGAATCCAAATAGCTCTGCTTCGTTGGCGCCAAAGTTCTTCACTTTCTTTGAGAATTTTATTTCTTTCGTGTTCCAATTCTTTTAGTAAAAAATCCTCCATTTGAATACATGAACCTTCCAAGCAATTTTGTAAATGAGAATTAATCTCATCTTCAAGAAACCTGATATGAGAAACTGACTTTTTTTACACTTCTTATGCCAATGTTTTGTGTGCTTCTTTAGACCTTTAAGCTTCCAAACCAACTTGTTCTGTTTACCTCGTTCGCTAAGATATTTTGCGTCATTCCAAAGCTTATGAACCAGCTCAAAGAAAGTTCGATCTAGAATCCAAAGAGAATTCAATTTAAAAGGATAAGCTTTAAAAAGAGGAGGTAACTACAGCTGGAGGATAATTGGAGCATGGTCAGATATAAAAGGGTACTCCACTGAAGACCTGTAGATACCAACCAAAACCAAAATATATTCAGAAATGAGAGTTCTCTCTAACCTTTTATCAATAAAATCTATTCCAGACCGACTATTCCTCCAGGTGGGAACCAACTTCCCCAGAACGATATCAATAAGTCTGTTACTTTGAAAGAAGGTTTTGAAAAATCCAACCAACGAACCAGAGGAACTAGCACCTCCCCAAATTTCACTTGAGTATAGCGTCAAGTTGAGGTCCCCAGCTAGAATTAATTTTTTTTGAGCCAGTAATGCTGAGCTACTCAGGCGCTCCTAGAAGGTTTTCCACTGCACACAAGGGTCGTAAACATTTAAAATAGAGAATTTCCTTCTAGTATCAAGACAGATCCCTGACAATAAGATTCCACTGCATGTTAGAAACGTAACCAAGTCAAAAAAAATTGGGTCCCAAGAAACCAACAAGCCGCCTGAACTTCCAACTGAATTAACAACACAACATAACCAGGTCAGCCGAAGAGAATGGATAAAGGCCCTAGCCTTATCTGCGTGTACCAAAGTTTCCTGAAAAAGAACAATCTCAGGATGAGTTTTTTCTAGAATGCTTCAAACAGAGGCGAATTTGAGGGTGCATCCAGTCCCCCCTTGAATTAAGAGAGAGAAAAATCATCACTTTGCCCACGCTAGGGATTTCAATGCTTTATGTGCCCCACAATCAGTGGATGTTCCAGGGATAGTAACTTGTGACTTAACAAAAGATTTCTTTTGGGCGCTCCTAGTCTTAACAAGAGAATATTCAAGGCCCAAGCCTCTGGACCAAGCAAACTCCTTCCCTCCCTTTTCATCTAAGGAGCGCGAACAACTAGCTTCCACATCACCCACACTGGGTGTAATAAACAATTTACCAAGAAAGACAGGAAGCTAGACATACGAATTTTGATCCTGAATAAAAGGTATTAAGGAATCAAGAACATAAGAAAGAGAAGGATCCTCCTCATCTGGTTCCCGGTAGCCAGGAAGAGAGTAAGGAGAATCATCCTAGGTTTGAAGAGCCGTCGGCAAAGGTCCTGACAGAATAGGACTCAAAGGCAAAGAGTTTTGACTAGGAGGAGGTATACAGGGAGCCGACACTGGATGACTAACAGTAACTAGGGGCAGTGGGACTCGTGAATTACTAGACGAAGAAGGGGAAGAAGATACGCGACCATCAGAAGACTGTACAATTAGAGGAGGATCCCCCTTACCGACTAGTGAAGGAAAACTATCATTTGAAGTAGCTTTTTCTAACCACTTTGAGGATTTAAGAGATTCCTTTTCCCACAAAGAAAGAGAAGAAAATAAAACTGAACAGTGAAATTTTAACTTACTGGATAAAGTAGACAAATATTCTAAGTCTCCTGAGTCTTGGGACCAAAGGACCATGCCACTGCCATAGAAACCAGTGTCGATAGATAAATCAATGTAGTTAGATAAAGGTTCAAAATCAACCGAAACTACATCCGCCTCCTCCATACCTTTACAATCTGTCCTCAGGTGGCCAATACTACAACATAGGCTGCAACGAAACGGAATACCCAAATAATGTAGACGTTGTAAGAAACATCTACCTCGCTAGTCGATCTTTAAAGATTCTGGAAGACCATGGCTGATGTCCATCTCAACCAAAATTCTACCCACTTTTCTCATGGCCGCATTGAGTGTTTATCTGTCTATCATAATGAATCTTCCTAGAGCATCACTAATGGCCTTTAGAGCCCCCTCATTCTAGAGATAAAGAGGCAGGCTGGGTAGAAGTATCCAGAAGTGATGATAGGAGAAAAATTTAGTCTCGGGGTCAAAAGCCACACACCACTTTTTTAGCATAAGGCTACTACCGCCATTCACCCATCTGCTCTTTAAAAGAAGCTCAACGTCCTCTGGTGATCGACAAATGAACCCCAACTGGCCTTTAGTGAGATAAATAAGTTCAAGATTATAACCTAAAACAGGCACCCAAACCCGTTCCATCCAAGCCGAGAGTTTCTCTTTACACATGTTTCCATAGGCGAACCTCCCCACTAGTCTGCAAAGGGCCAACCTGCAAGTATCCTCCAGGCCCACATCTGACCCAAGCACCATTTGTTTACCAACTTATTTGATGACCACTGCCTACGACTCTTCCGAAGTGCAGTCAATTACTTAGGTACATCCCGCGTACCAGAATGGACATCACCATGAATCCTCGATTGTGGATTAAAATCTAAATGAACCTTTGACACCTTTGGAATGGAATCCACCAAGACATATAGAACAATAGGAGCAGAAAGTGGTGCTCCAGAAGCTCTGCTAAGTCGACAATCCTCAAACTCAGAAAGCTTTGGAGCAGAAAAAAACTCAAACAGAAACACTTCCGAGGGAATAATGTTTTTGATATAACCTCTTCAAAGTTCACATATAACTAGCTTTACATGTCAAAATATCAAAGAAATGAAAAATGGCAAGGSATCCATTTGATACCATGAAAATCAAAACATAAGTCAACTTTTTGAAGACATGTCTATTTTGTATAAACTCTAAATAAAGTTATCTTTGAATCGCAATAAAACTCTAAAACAAAGTAAAACAATAACAAGTGGCTAAAACCTTTATTAGTAAAAAAATTGAAAAAAGAGATATATTTAATTGTAAAAGAAAACTCTAAAAATTCTAGTACCCCAAATGATTAACCTCTTGAAACGATCTCAACATAGTTATAACTATAATTTTCAAGCCCCAACAATACCCAAAATGATGATAAAAATATAATAATTGAATTGATTTATTAATCTAAGTGCATAATGCTATATGACATTGTATAGATTAATGGCATGTAAGGTTTATGATTATGCATGTTTTTATGACGATCTAAATGAAAAGTATGCATGCTTAGACTTCACTATATGTCACATGAATTGGAATGTATTCTATTCATAATTTTGGGAGAAATGACTTTTCGTGTACATATAATACTCATAGGTTTTTGTGTACTAGACTATGTTATATGTAATGTGATCATGATGTATATTACATGATTAAGATATAACCAATGTAGTGTGGTATGGTGTGCGTTATGCCTTAAATCATGATGTTTATGAATTTCAAATATTTTAATGTGTAAATGTTTTTATAAAAATGTCACAATGTTATAATATTTTAATATGTAAACGTTTTTAATAAAAATGCCACAATGTTATTGAGGGAACTAGAAAGTAATAAAAAATCGTTATTGAGGGAACTTGAAAGTAATAAAAAAAAATGCATGGTATTGGTTTATAATAATTTAAAACAATAATAATTGCAATCTATGATAATAATTGCACTCTATGATGTTAGTGGTTAGTAGGTTGTGATGCTTCATGATAATGATTAGTTGTTGATTCTTGTTGTTAGTATGATTTTGACCATATTTATATATAGATTTTCCTATGTGTGGATTATAGTTATTTAGGTGACATAATTTTTCACTAAAACATTTTGAAAAAGATGAAGTACAATACTTATCCATAACTTTTCAAGAGAAAATATAATTTCTCTAAAAACATATTTAAAGAAATGAAAGTACAACTTCATGCTAACCCTTTATGGGATGTAACTTATCTTATCTTCCAATGGTTGGAAGTGGAAGATTGGATCCTGTTTAATCATGAAAATTAAATAAGAAAGATATCAATTTAGTAACTCTATGTTGAAGTGAAGGATTGCATCATATTAAACCATGCAAATTAGATAAGAAAGATATCAATATTGTAACCTTTTATTTATGAAAGTAAAATGTTGAAAATGACGAATACTTAATGTTTAAAATAATTAAATGAATCTACATTAATTGGAAGTTGTATATGTAAATGATAAAATCAATTTAAAAAAATAAATTAATTAAAAGAAATTTACATTAATTGGAAGAAGTTGTGTATGTAAATGATAAAATCAATTAAAAAAAGAAAATAAATTAAAAGAACAATGCATATTGGTGTATAATTTAAGAATAATTTAATTATTAAAAAATTTGAAACATGTAACATGAAAAATAACAAGAATTAAGGAAATTAAATAACATGGAATTAAAAAAAGGGATACTAAAAATATTCATTTAAAATCAATATATAACAATATACACAATTCACCACTATGTAAGATGGAAAATTTAATGGATCAAAAGTAGGGGCAAGGAATATTGTGATATATTTTCACTTTGTTGCTTTTTTAAAATGGATGTTTGAGTTATTATGAGAGATGTATGGATTTATGAAGTAAAAATGTTATTTGTAGATGACATGATTATATGTACATATTTTGGGTAGGTGGAAGTTATATTCTTAATTGTGGGCCATGATTTAGTGGAGTTGCAATTCTTGATTTAGTGGAGTTGCAATTCTTATTAGTGAATTTTTGTTTTTAGCAATTGTGTGGAGATAAAATTTCTACAAATAATTATAATTCTTGCTCTCTTAAGGCTTTGGTGAAATCATAATTTCTGATAGTGATTCTTTTGGTTTTCATTATTTGGTAGAGGTATGATTTCCATTGGTTATTTGACTTTTAATTATAGGCTTGGATCTTTTAGTGATTTGGTGGAGGTAAAATTCTTGATGATGACCGTTACTTTTGACTAAATAATTCGATTGATTGGTAAAATAATTCTTTCACTCTTAATGTTTAGTGGAATTACAATTTATAATAGTAATTATTTTTTTCATGATTTCGTAAAAAGTATGATTTCCATTAATTATTATTACTTTTAATTATATGCTTGAAGCTTTTAGTGGTTTGGTGGAGGTAAAATTCATGATAGTAACCCTTATTAGTCCCTGCCGAAAGGCCCAGGGACTATAACGATGAGTTCATCGTTGACTAGATATTTGTTTAGGGTTGATTTTATAATTTTCCAAAAAGTGTAATGTTTAACTTAGGATGTTTATATCTATATCTATATCTATATCTATATCTATATTTGTTAAAATTTTATTAGGTGGTAGGTTTAAAGTGTTATTGCCGGCTTCACTTCTTCCAATGCTTACTTGGAATGCTTTAATTAATATTTAGAGCTTTTACTTAATGTTTAGAGATGCCTAAACTTCATTTCAATCGGTACAAATTTTGGTTAGCTATTTATGATTGTCATTTGATCATTTTCTTACCTCATGACTTTATCTATGATTGTCATTTGGTCATTTTCTTAGCTCATGACTTCAGTACTTGAGTGTGTACTTACATCCAACTGCCAGCACACTGCTTTGAACCCAGTGAAACTGTCACTACTCTGCTTTGAACCCAGTGCTTATTGCCACGACTCTACTTTGAACCCAGTGCCTACACGGTTCATACCTAGGATCCGATCATAGTTTCATAAGCAAACATGTAAGCATGAAAAAACATTAATTCATATTATTCATTTAATGAATTACAATCTTCAAAGCTCAGTGAATTGCTGACACATAAATAACCATTCATTTAATGAAACATTGTATCGAAGAATTGTTGACATGAAAATAACCATTCATTTAATGAAATACTGTATTAAAAGTTACACAGAAATGAAACATTGTTTCCAAAGTTACACAAAGAAATGAAACATTCATTTAATGAAACACTATATCCAAAGTTAATGAATTTATTGGCATACAAAATTATTGCCATATCCCCATACAAAATTAATCTTCTCGACGATACCTTTCCAATGAGATATCGTGTGCCCCAAAAGATCATATGCCAAAGTTACACCCCCAAGAAGTTGATACACCAAACTACCCAAAATGAGGTCCACAAAACTATTGCCTTTTCATCTTTCGGGGTTAGGGTTTTGGATTTTATTTATGTTAAAAAGGCCTTTAGAGCCTCATTGTAATTCATCTTCTTGCAAATGTGAGTATCCGTCACATCTCTTCTCATAGATAAGATGCCACCATTCTAGCGAGTCTTCCACTCCGTGTTTCTATAGTTTTGTACATTTCACTCATTAATAAAAATTGTGTATTACTGTATCTTTGTGTTTATGGTTGCATCTCAGATATATTTTTGTTATATTATTGAATATCTGAGATATCTCTGTACATTTCTCTATTATATCTCTGCTCTCATTTCGTGCCAAAAATAATTTGGATGAGACAAAAACATAGGTAAATTTCAAGCAAAGCATAAAGGCATGGCTCAATCTAATGATAAGAGAAATGTTGATTATTATTATTCAGGCAAACCAATGAATTTTTCTAATGATTGTTTTAAAAGAAAAAGTCACGAGTCAAAACCAAGATACATCATGAGTCAAAACCAAGATACATAATGCATAATGGACATTTTTCACAGAAAGACACCTCAATCAGTGATGGATTTAAAAATCTTAAGTTATTTATTTCTAAAGTTGTATTGTCTGCAGAAATGGATGATAAGGATTCTTGGTTTATCGATTCTAGTGCCACAACTCATATGTCTTGTAATAAAGAATGGTATGATGAATATTATGAGAACATTGATGGAACACACATTTAGTTAGCAGATAACAAATAACATAAAGTTCAAGGTTATGGACTAATATGTGTGAATTTTCCTGATGGTCAAGTGAGACAAATTCATAATGTTATGTATGTTCCTAGTATCAAAAAGAATTTGATATATGTTGCTACTATTGTTGATAATGATTTCAAGGTGGAATTTCTTAAGTCACAGTGTCTTGTTTGGGATATCTGAGATTGCTACAGGGTTGTTACTACAAGCACCATAATTGGAAGATTGTATAAGTTGGATGTGACCAAGAACAATCATCAAGTGTTAGCATCTACAAAAATGCCAACATAAGAGTTATGGCGTCAAAGGTATGGGCACCTTAATCGAAATGATTTAATGTTACTACAAAAGAAAGCAATGGTTGAAGGTCTACCTACTATGGAGAATGATCATATTGACTGTGAAGCATTGTGCACTTGGTAAGCAACATAGAGAGGAATTTCCTATGCATAAAGAGAAAAGTCGATCATAAATACTCGAATTAATTCACACGGATGTATGTGGTCCTATGCAAACAAGATCACTTGGTGGAGCATGACACTTTCTTATTTTTGTTGATGATAGATCTAGATATGATTGGGCCTATTTCATAAGATAGAAGAGTGATGTATTTGAATACTTTAAGGAATTCAAAACTATAGTTAAAAAACAGTCAGACAAGTGCATTAAATTTCTCAGATCTGATCAAGGTGGAGAATATACATCAATAGTATTTAAAAATTATTGTAAAAACAATGGGATCCAACAACAATTTACAATGCCACATACACCTCAACAAAATGGTGTTGCTTAGAGGAACAATAAAATACTCATGAAAAGTGCTCGCAGCATGCTTCAAGTGAAAAAAAATTCTAATGGTTTTTGGGTTGAAGCCATTAATACCATTGTTTATTTAAAAAATAAGAGTCCAACTAAAATATTAGATCTTGAAACTCCTTTTGAAGTTTTTCATGGTTATAAACCAAAAGTGAGTCATTTAAGAGTATTTGGATGCAAGGCTTTTGTACTTGTTCCAAAATATGAGAGAACAAAACTCGATGCAAAATCAGTTAAGTGAATATTTGTTGGCTATTTTACTCATAGAAAAACATACAAGTTGTTTGATCCTAGTTCTCATAAATTGCTTGCAAGTAGAGATATGGTGTTTCATGAGAATGCAGATAAATGTGATTAAATGAATGGTATTGGTGTTTGGCATAATATTAATGACAATGATAATTATGTCAAAATAGATGCAGATAATGAACAAGAACTGGAACAAGAACATGTACATGTTCAAGAACATGGTGAAAGTAGCATGGATACTTCAAGCAGTAGAACTCCAAGGAGTTCATCACGTTAAAAACAACCACCTATGACTAACAGTCCAACGTATCAAAATAAACAAATGGATTGATTTATAAGACATGTTACTGATGAAGGAAGAATGGTCCATACTGACGTGAATCATGCAGACATGTTCACGTAACAATATTGTTAGAGAATTTGCGGAGCTGTGATGGTGTTTGGCTTCTCTTGACCTGCAAGAAAGGGGATGAATAAATTTGGGCATGATGTATCAGGTAAATTGTTTTCAAGGTGGAGATTGTTGAAAACGTTACAACTAATTTCCCATAAGGTTGCATGCACAAGGAATCAACTTAAAATAATCTTCATGGTGTTAGCAGATATGTCAATGATTGAAACTTTTAAAAGCTTTGATATTATTCCACTAGAGTGCCTATACTAATGAATGATTTGAACATGTGACCTCTTAAGAGGAAACACATGTTCTTAACCATTAAGCCACTCAAGTTTGTTAGAAAATTAATAGACTTCTTTCTAAATACTTCTCTAAAAGCTAAATTCAGAATCCTAATCACGTTTTCTCTTTCAAGCAAAATATGGGTTTGTACGGTTTCACAATTTTATAGTTTTATGCTAAAGCATGATTTTTCAAAGTTGATTTTTCAATGTGAGGTATTGTTGAACGTGAGATGGCATTTTTCGGGTGTGTTTTGCAGGCATCTCATTGCATGGAAAATCGTTGCCTAGAAATCGATGTGTGCAACAATATCTGGATTAAAGGTTGCTCTTACAGTGCTAAAGAAATATTGTTGGTTGTTGGAGCAATTTTTTTCCTTTTTCTTTTGTAAGACGTTGAGATGTCAAAACCCTTGAGATGTCATTAAAACCCATTGGCAGATTCTTATTTAAATGAATGAGATGTCAAAACCCATTGGCAGATTCTTATTTAAATGAATGAGATGTCAAAACCCATTGGCAGATTCTTATTTAAATGAATCAACTAAACTTGATGAAGAAAACTATGTTAACTGGAAATTCAAGATAATGACTGTGTTGGAAGCTTATAACTTTTGAACAATTGTGAGTGGGGATGAGAGCAAACCCATTGTTGTTGTTTCCATTCCAGATTGAGATAAATGGGAAATGAAAGCTAAGGTGTTTTTGCGGATGTTCATGAAGGACAACATAGTCTCTCACATTAGAGATTGTAATATGTCCAAAGAGACATGGGATGTACTCAAAGGCTTGTATGAAACTGCAAACTAAAATCAAATTTTATTTATGAAAACTAATATTTTGTCTATAACAATGGAAGCAAATGAAGGTATACACATTTTCATTTCCCGCATCAAAGATCTAAGTGATAAGTTGGGTGATATTGGTGAAAAGGTGTCCAACACTGACTTGGTAACCATCAAATTAAAAGGTTTAGTGCAAGATTATCAATTTTTTATTTCAACGCTTTTAGCTAGACCAAATCCCCCTACATTTGATGAGTTGACTGAAATTCTTCGACAAGAGGAAGAAAGGATGAAGAATTTTGATTTGGACTCTCATAATTCAGATCTAGCACTGATAGAAAAAGGTAAACAACCTTACAGAGGTAAACCCTGGGACAATGATCCAGGGGGATATTGATGGCCACCCACATATCCCAACTGGCTCCAAACAATGTTCTTGCAATTTACTATTTTTAGAAGTTTTTCGGTTCCTAAACTTTCGGGGCCATTTTGAGGGCCTAAATGAATGTTTTTAGGGATCAAGCACCTCAATGATAGTTGAAGGCTCTAATCGAGCCCCCAAAATTAATCTCCTCGATGATACCTTTCCAATGAGATATTGTGCGCCCCAAAAGAAGATCGTATGACAAAGTTACGCCCCCGGGATGTTGATACACCAAACTACCCAAAATGAGGTCCACAAAATTGTTGTCTTTTCATCTTTCGGGGTTAGGGTTTTGGATTTTCTTTATGTTAAAAATTCCTTTAGAGCCTCATTGTAATTCATCTTCTTGCAAATGTGAGTATCCGTCACATCTCTTCTGATAGATAAGTTGCCACCATTCTAGCGAGTCTTCCACTCTGTGTTTCTACAGTTTTGTACATTTCACTCATTAATAAAAATTGTGTATTATTGTATCTTTGTGTTTATGGTGGAATCTCAGATATATTTCTATTATATTATTGAATATTTGAGATATCTCTGTACATTTCTCTATTATATCTTTGCTCTCATTTCATGCCAAAAATAATTTGGATTAGACAAAAACAAAGGTAAATTTCAAGCAAAGCATAAATGTATGGCTCAATCTAATGATAAGAGAAATGTTGATTATTATTATTGTGGAAAACCAATGAATTTTTCTAATGATTGTTTTAAAAGAAAAAGTCATGAGTCAAAACCAAGATACATAAGGCATAATGAACATTTTGCACAGAAAGACACCTCAATCAGTGATGGATTTAAAAATCCTAAGTTGTTTATTTCTGAAGTTATATTGTCTGTAGAAATGGATGATAAGAATTATTGGTTTATCGATTCTGGTGCCACAACTCATATGTCTTGTAATAAAGAATGGTATGATGAATATTATGAGAACATTGATGGAACACACATTTAGTTAGGAGATAACAAATAACATAAAGTTCAAGGTTATGGACTAATATGTGTGAATTTTCCTGATAGTCAAGTGAGACAGATTCATAATGTGATGTATGTTCCTGGTATCAAAAAGAATTTGATATATGTTGCTACTATTGTTGATAATGACTTCAAGGTGGAATTTCTTAAGTCATAGTGTCTTGTTTGGGATATATGATATTGCTACAGGGTTGTTACTATAGGTACCATAATTGGAGGATTGTATAAGTTGGATGTGACCAAGAACAATCATCAAGTGTTAGCATCTACAAAAATGCCAACATAAGAGTCATGGAGTCAAAGGTATGGGCATCTTAATCGCAATGATTTAATGTTACTACAAAAGAAAGCAATGGTTGAAGGTCTACCTACAATGGAGAATGATCATATTGATTGTGAAGCAGTGTGCACTTGGTAAGAAACATAGAGAGGAATTTCCTATGGATAAAGAGAAAAGTCGATCATAAATACTCAAATTAATTCACACTGATGTATGTGGTCCTATGCAAACAAGATCACTTGGTGGAGAATGGCACTTTCTTATTTTTGTTCATGATAGATCTAGATATGATTGGGCCTATTTCATAAGATAGAAGAGTGATGTATTTGAATACTTTAAAGAATTCAATACTATAGTTAAAAAACAGTCAGACAAGTGCATTCAATTTCTCAGATCTGATCAAGGTGGAGAATATACATCGGTAGTATTTAAAAATTATTGTAAAAACAATGGGATCCAACAACAATTTACAATGC
Organism: Picea engelmannii; assembly: GCA_009831015.1. Taxonomy (NCBI): domain Eukaryota; kingdom Viridiplantae; phylum Streptophyta; class Pinopsida; order Pinales; family Pinaceae; genus Picea; species Picea engelmannii. The sequence continues at coordinate 484,074 of ML778596.1, read as the reverse complement.
CACATACACCTCCACAAAATGGTGTTGCTGAGAGGAAGAATAAAATACTCATGAAAAGTGCTTGCATTATTCTTCAAGTGAAAAACAATTCTAATGGTTTTTGGGTTGAAGCCATTAATACCGTTGTTTATTTAAAAAATAAGAGTCCAACTAAATTATTAGATCTTGAAACTCCTTTTGAAGTTTTTCATGGTTATAAACCATAAGTGAGTCATTTAAGAGTATTTGGATGCAAGGCTTTTGCACTTGTTCCAAAATATGAGAGAACAAAACTTGATGCAAAATTAGTTAAGTGAATATTTGTTGGCTATTTTACTGATAGAAAAACATACAAGTAGTTTGATCCGAGTTCTCATAAATTGCTTGCAAGTAGAGATATGGTGTTTCATGAGAATGCAGATAAAGGTGATAAAATGAATGGTACTGGTGTTTGGCATAATATTAATGACAATGACAATTATCTCAAAATAGATGCAGATAATGAACAAGAACCGGAACAAGAACATGTACATGTTCGAGAACATGGCGAAAGTAGCATGGATACTTCAAGCATTATAACTCCAAGGAGGTCATCACGTCAAAAACAACCACCTATGAGGTATACAGACTATGCATTGATGATTGAAGTAATGAAAGTTGTAGAACTAGTAAATTATGAACAAGATAAAGAACATGAAGAATGGAGAAATTCAATGAATGAATAATATGATTCTATTATGAAGAATCAAATATGGGAGTTAGTAGAACTATCTGAAAACAAAGTGCCCATAGAAAGTAAATGGTTGTACAAATCCAAGTTTAAAGAAGATGTTAGTATTGATAAATATAAGGAAAGATTAGTTGCAAATTGTTATTCACAAAAAGAGGGAATTGATTATGAAGATACTTTTTCACATGTAGCTAAGTTGAATACAATTGGAGTATTGATTTCATTAGCTACAAAACATAATTGGAAAATACATTAGTTACATGTCAAAGCTGCTTTTCTGAATGGAGATTGAAAAGAATGAAGTTTATTTGGTTCAGCCTAAAAGATTTGTAAAGAAGGGACAAGAGCATCTTGTTTGCAGGAAAAACAAAGCATTATATGGTTTGAAATAGGCCCCTAGATCATGGTATGTAAAGATATATTCCTTCTTTTATCAAAAAGATTTTTTGAAAAAAAAAGTGATCCTAACTTGTATGTTAAAAAAGATGAAGAAGGAAATGTTTCTTTAACATCCTTATATTTCAAGATGATCATAGCATCAAAAGAAGTGGATRTAAGTTAATTGATGAAATCAAAAGTCAATTGTCACGGAAATTTGAGATGAAAGATCTTAATGAATTGCATTACTGTTTAGGACTTGAAGTTTGGAGGGAGCCTGATAAAACACACTTCACACAAAGTAAATACAAAAAGGAAATACTTAAAAGGTTCAATATGAGTGAATGTAAGGCAGTGTCAACTCCTCAAGAATAGAATGATAAGTTATCAAAAGATGATGAAACTAAAGAGGTAAATGTTACCTTGTATCGTCAACTGGTGGGAATTTTGAACCCTCTCACCACTACCAGACAAGACATGGAATATTTAGTCAACATCCTTAGTTAGTTCATGGATAAGCCTTATGAAAGTCACTGGAATGATTCAAAGAAACTCCTCTAATACTTGAAAGGAACAATGAATTATGGTATTATGTCTACTAATGAATATGATGTTGAGTTGGCAGGTTATTCTGATTCAGATTGGGCTGGAAATACTAATGATATAAGCTCTACCTCAATATATGCATTCAATATAGGATACTGGGTTGTGTCATGGAGTAGCAAGAAACAACCAACTGGTTCTTCCTCTTCAACATAAACTGAATACAAAGCCTTGTCTAGTGCAACTTGTGAAGCATTTTAGTTGAGGCAAATTCTTGAAGATGTTGGAGAAAAGAAAAAGGGACCAACATGCATCAATTTTGATAATCAAAGTGTTGTCAAATTGACACATAATCCAGTTTTTTATACTCGAACAAAACATATTGAGATACAAGACCACTTTGTGAGACAGAAGATTGAGTCCAAGGAAATTGAGTTGATTTATTGTAATACAAGTGATAATGTAACTGATATATTTACTAAACTTGTTGGAAAGATCAAGTTTTAAGTCTTTAGGAACAAGTTAGGAACAAGTTAGGTATTGTAAATAATCCATTTCTCCATTAATGGGGAGTGTTGGATTAATGTGGAAATGAGTGTAGTTTCAAAGTATGATTTATTGGTATGAATCGTCATAGATCTAGAAGTTGTGAGTTGTCATAGATCTAAAAGGTGTGAAGTGTATTTTCCATAATAAGAATGTTAGATCCACCATGTCTGGATCTAGATGAGTCTTGCAATGCTATAAATGTATTGGCTATCTTAGTAATGAAATAATGTGGTATGTGAGACATTTTTATGTAGTTATAAATTTGTCTCCATTTTAACTTTACTGATGAACATATCTAATAGTGATTATCCATGTTCATGCCATGTGCCCATTTGTTACATGCAATGGATTCTTTCTCTATGGTCACACTTGTGCACACTAAACAAGTTTTATAACCAACCAAACAAAGTACAAATCTTAGCATGTGTGAAAATTTGCGATAATCATTATTCTTTCCAATTTAATTACACTCAATATGAGTTTTTACATGTTTTTTTAAATAGCCTTAATTGGTTAATGAATTTAGAAACATGTTGACATGTTAAATTGGATTATTTTAATTATAATCGAGGTCCAATTTCTTAATCTTAGGTATAGGGTAAAATTTCATAAGAGTGGATTTTTCATGGAATGCACAAGACCCTAAGTAGGTAGCATTAGTGATGACTTAAAACTATATTGTATAAATTGTTTAAGGGTTAAAAATATCTTTTAATTGTTCGAGTATGACTTAAAATTAGTTTCGATTGGTTAAGAAATCATCTTTTTTGGACCTAAGGAAACACGTTAATGACCCAATTCTTAAAGGCATCTCACAATAGTGGAAGTCTATCTCCATACATACCACCAATTGGTTATTTTAGAGGATCAGATTTTGTTTGCAAGTGATGATATTTTATACATGTCGGGTCTTGAGATTATATCAAGAGAGGTCTTAAGATTGTATCAAGAGAGGTTAAAGTGATAAAATTGAGAATCGAGTACTTTTTTTATTGCTTAAAAGAATGTTAAATCAAATTATGGTGTGAGATCCTTAAATGGGTTTTGAATATTTTAGATATTCAAATAAAGAACAAATATATTTACATTTGACTTGATAAGATAGTCTAGGGGGATAATATCTCATCTTATGTATGTGACTAAGGCTAGACGCTACTAGAAAGCACAAATGAATCTATTTGAGGTAGCCTTTGCAACAACAACAAGGAATAATCACTCTCTTGTAGATACTATTTAGGTTGAAAGTGTCTTTTGGTTCCAAATGAAGACCCAGAATTGAGTTTGATTGGCAAATATTTCGTATAACTACCTAAGATAAAGAGACATCTAGTAGGAGCAAAAGTCTACCCCTTATAAACTATCAACAAATTATTTCAAGTGGTGTGGTTTTCCTCAAATAATGATAATGATTATTTAACCTACATTCACTGATAATAATCAATAACAAGTGTACTCATTGAATATCAATCATTAAATTCTAACAAATTTTATGGGGTGATGTTTAGTGTTGCTTTATATCACTATATTTTATTATGGGATATTCCCCTTCAATAAGTCTTCTTTACACGTAGAAATAAAATGGGGTTATGTTTATATAGTCATATTTCCTTTTCAATAAGTGTTGTGCACAATTAAAAATTAATAGGGTTAGGTTTTATTATATTATGATTATTTATTTAATACAAAATATACATAGGAGAAATTTCCTCTTATTTCTATAGTATTTCTATGTAATATATTAAAATAATTTATTATTAGTTGTTAATAATTAGGAAATGTTAATATATGGTTATATATATCCAATTGGAATTCCATTGATTATTAACATTAATCTGGTGCTCTCTAAAAACTCGATCTACTCCTTGGAGTGATTGTGTGTGGAGCACATTGAAGCTTAATCTCCATTACTCTTGTTATAAAAACTTCTCTCCCACATAAATTTAGAAACTTAAAAAAAAAGGGCTTAGGTGTCATAGACAATACATCATTCAACACGAGTAATACATCACTCACCATGGAGTTAACTAACGAGTTAAATGAATTAAAGTGTCTGTGGATGAAATATCCAACAAACTTATGAGCATTGATGTTAACAAATTAAAATCCTCACTGGATTAGATTTCCAGCGAACTTAGACACATTGATGAAAATTATTTCTATAAAATTCACAAAAAAAAAAATGTGATGGATGATTTCTACAAAAGACTCAAAGACGTGCAACACGTTGTTAAGGTGTGGAGTGAGAACCACAACATGCTTGTAGACAAAGTTACAACATTAGGAAGTGTGAATAATGAATGAATTAGTCTCAATTCCCACTCCCCTTTTCCACTACCAAAGCATTCATCTAATTTTGGGTCCTTTAACAGATTTACGTACAAGCTAAAAATTGATATACCAAGATTTTACGAAAGATGATAGAGAAAGCAGAAGATGGATAAATGGACTCGAACGCAATTTGAGTTGCATCAGATGTATGGCAATACAGAAAAAAAATGATTTCACGTCATTGTACATAGAGAAATCAACGCACGATTGGTTCTTGTGGTGGCACTCAAAAGCCCAATCAAGAGCCTAGGATACATTTAGAAAATATTTTTTCAAAAATGCTTAAAACATTGAGGAAATTGAAGTTTTCTCCAAACTCACTCGATTGCAACAATGGGGCTTAATAAATGATTTTTTTAATGATTTACATGCTTCTTACTTGCGTGTTTGATTTATTAGATGATTGTTATAGGGAAAATTACCTAAAGTCTAAGAAATAAAATCTTCATTGAGTGGGTGTGTCTCAATGATATATATATGAATAGATAATGTATTTATTTCTCTTAAGAGAAACATGCATTTTCAAAGTTAAATGAGAAGGAAAACTGAAAATACCCAATTCTCGATTTGTCCAAACTTGATCTGGATTGGATCATTATATTTTTTTTCATGTATCTCGATCTTTTTAGAGTGAAAAAGATTGGAGGATTAAGTTTGCATGACCATTTTAGTGGCAGGTCCCAGTTGAGAAAATTGGGGTCCAGAGCCTTCCAGAGCCATTTTGATGCATTAAATGACATTTTTTGGGGTTCTAGTGTCTGGAAATTGTGCACACCCCATTGATAGTATTCTACACTTTGAGACCTTCCCAACGGTGAAGATCGCGGGTCAATCGAAGTTCGTATGAAAAATTTATGCCTCCTGCAAGTTGACATACCGTGTTGACCACCTCAGTATGAGAGGATGCCATGTCAACCCATAGTATTCA
>ML778596.1:457980-472648 GCA_009831015.1 Picea engelmannii | reverse complement strand
TTTTGTCTTTTTGGTTTTATGGACATGTCGTTTTGATGTCATCTTTTCACTGTGGCAGATGTCAAGTGAATCAGACGTGTTCGTTGGATTTGCATGGTATGCCATCCTTTTTTCTTTTCATGTTGACATATTCCATCTGACTAATACCATCAAACATGTTGATTCATAGTTATTTTATTACATTCATAATGCTATGTATTTACATTTTAAAATCCATGACATGGTTATAACTTTGGTATCTAATATGATTATTATTTCGACACATTGGTGGGCCTCTCAATTACTTGGTATGTAATTCATGGCATCCCCAGTAATACAATAGATAATGGGAACAAAACATGTAACGACTAATTGAATGTCAATCTCTCAATAATCCACCAATCTTGGACAAATTTTGTCAAGCTCATCATAAAGATAATGCGTGATTTTTCTTTATTTCACAGAAAACTATTTAATTATTATGTTTGAGATTAAAAACTCTATTAACTTTGGTGAAATTTTCTAACTTGTATGCTTTTTATTAAGTCTAAATATGAACTTGCACAAAATGAACCTTATAAACATCACAAAACCTAAAATTGGGATTACAACAATGAGACTTGTAATTATATTCATTCAATTTATATCATCATCAAATCCCCACTCCTTTTTTCTCCACAATGAACATTCCCCTTTCCTTGGTTCCAAAAATATTTATCTATCACACTCTTTCACTTTCTTCTTCATGTTTCTAGCAACATTGACATCAATGTGACAATACTTTGCAAATATTTTGAGAATACCCCATAGCTATCATTCCCCTTACCTCATCCCAAGCCCAAGATCAAGGACATGTATCCTTTGTCACAATAATGTTTGGAAGAATTTTTTTGAAGTTGGGTGGGATTCTTAAGAAATCTAGGGAGAAGGTAACATAATTTTTATTATCATCAAACTTATGCATTCAAGATTATGCTCTAACATCCCACTCTTTCATGCATTTTCACATGGTTTAAGAGATAAAGTGAACAATCAATATCCTCAATAAAAATAACATACTTGGTGGTCTTCATGAGTAATTTCCTTTAGTTTTGTGTTTCTATATATCTTGGGAAGCTCGAAATCATAAACATATTAACCTAAATTATCGGTAATGGATGCAATCATGCTAGATTGACATGTTCTTAGAGGCCTATAACACAAGTAGTGTCTCCTCATTGTCTTTATAGTATTTTGATAGAATTATCACCCTTAAACAAAGGCATCAAGATCTACTATGATTTGTTATTTTCTAATGAGATCTACAATGAACATAACTCCCATGGTTAAGCGAGATTGAAGTATGCACAAAATATGAATCTAAAATATCAAAATTTTAGATTAGTTAGAAATTTAAAACAACACCACCAAAAAACCTGTGGAAACAAATACTAAAAAAATAAAATTGCTCCCAAATTAATCCACTCCATTTATAGTCGTCCGCTTACTGTGATCATCTGGATGTCAGTGAAACCGGACATGTCAGTTCGGGTGCTCCATTTTCGTGAGTCTCGTTTATCTGGCGAGTTAAAATTTTGTGTGTTTTGATCGATTTTTTGGAAAAATAATGATTTGAGTCGTTTCAAAAATAATAGTTAAAATTTTAAAGATGAAATTTAATGCATAAAAAATTTCAATTACAAGAGTGTAACTCTAACTTCTTATATAATTCCAGGACAATTTAAAAAAAATATGAATACCCTAATCCCATGCTGGTCAGTTGGTTTTTTGGAAAGTAATTTTACAAATTTCAAGGTTATTTTGAATTTTCAACCTGATGCAGCTATGCTTCGTCGGAACATAGGAAAGCTTAACAAAAAACAGAACAAAGAGTCTTTATCATCGTTGTTGTGGTCTGTGTATTATATATTTTTATGCCGAAAGGGTATACCTATTGACAATGGGCACGATTAATGACTTTTTAATTTAAAATTCTAATTTGATGGCTAACAATTAAAGATGCTGACATATTCTTAGTCGTCCTCCCAAATCAATGAATGTGATTTACTCTTCATAACTTCCTTGTATTTTTGAATGCATCAGTTAACGTGTTTACTTTTTAACATTTACCTAATCATATTAAAAAATTACTATAGCACTACTTCCTCCTCAACTATACGTATGTCTCACCTGTCCGCGCGTTTCATATTCGATGGCTAGCATGGAGCGTTTGTTTCTTCGGCGTTCTCAGCCACCAATTGCTGTGCTAGTAGTAGTCAAATGGATGTGTCACAGAGTTTGAATTTTACCAATATAAATTTATATTAATTTTGTATAAATTAAATATATATTGATTTTTTATCACTAAAATATGTAAAAAGATTAAAAAAAAATTAACATACAATATTTAATATTTAATAAAACATAAATTAAAATAAATTTATTTAAGTTTGTATTTAACTATAAAATATTCATTTCTCTTAATACTATCAAATAATATAGAGTAGTTTAAAGGTTTTACTTTTTGACAGTTTTCAAGTCATTTTTTTCATTTGATTTTGCTCTAAATGTAGTGATGAATAATTGGATCTGCAGATTTGAGTGGCTAAATTTATATAATCCAAGTGCTTTTAGAATTTTAAGAATGATTAAATCTGCAGATTTGAGTGGTTAAATTCGTATAATCCAAATACTTCAAGAATTTTTCAGCAAGCTGAATCTATTTAATTAAACTCAGACTCAACATTAAAATTCATTTTATTTATTTAATTATTATGCATAAAGATCGGAGAAGACTTTTGTTTAGGTGTCTCGTTTATCTTTTCTCGAAATGTCCGCTCGCAGTGAATGTTGGTTTTGACGAGTGGTTTAACAGGCACAAAGTACATTTTTTTTTCTAATGTTAAAAGTACAACCCTACTATAGCTACCGACGCGTGCCTTTTCATATGGGCTTATATTTCATCCACAGCCGCTGTTTTTTATCTCCTAGTGCAAGACTGGTTTCATGTTGTAATACAACTTGTGAAGACATCGAGTGGGTGTACTTTTGGAGAGTATTACTGAGCTGACTGAACACGGTTGAAGCTTGCAGCAACGCTATTTATTGAGGCTTTTTGACCTTCAGGAGTTATGAATTATCTATTTTAGAAGTCGAACGGTTTTAAAGGCTGTCAGTCTGCGCTTAAATTTGCCTTTTAACCAACAAGGCAGACAATCAAGGCTGGAAATTACGAGTATGTAAGAGTAGGCTTCAACCCTGGATGAATATGAACTGAAACATGTACCAGAGCCCCAGCTAGGATTTCTGTAGGAGGACGTGTTAAATCGCACTATGAAAGGTAGGTAAACTATAACTATGGCTTTCAAAATTTATTACTGTAGCGGAAAAAATAATATTTTTTTTTTAATATTTGTTTTTGGAAATAACCATTTTTTTTTGTTTCAGTAATATATCTTAGAATATTAAAAAAAATATTTCAATTTAGCTCTTTTCAAATTTGTATTTTGGAAATCAATTGTCAGAGCTGAAAATTGTTTTTGAATTTTGGTTATAGGTAACAGGTATTGTATGTAATAAAGGAAGAACTAGATTCTAAATCTGAGCCACTAGAATCTGCTTTTTTTTTTAATTATAAATAATATTTGGATTCAGATAATTTGAAACATGGCAAAAACAAAAAAGCCCTGTCATTATGATTTCAGAGATTTTTCCCTAATATTTAGGGATTATCTCTAAATAGATATCAAAATTACATTTTTTTTTTTTGTAAGTGAGTGTGAAATCCTGTATTACTGTAAGAAGTTATGATACAAAAAAGACAAGGGGAGTCCCTTGATCTACTAAAAAGGAAACCAGATCAGGGATCTCGGAGTTGTGTTGTCTGAGATAGCAGGGAGAGGGTTGGGATGGGCTAGGCCGCTACCAAGGGAAATCGACCCAGTCCTCCGTAAACCAGTTTGAAAGACTAAAACATAACATATACATAAAACATAACCAAAAATAACAGGGGTATCTCCTATACTGAAAACAACTTGACCTGGGGCTGAACCTGCGCTAGTCTAGGATGATGGGACGTCTTGCATCGCCATCCTTTCTTCCTTCGTTCTCCTTCCTTTGCTCCACCGTGCGCATCTTCCTGATACAAGCTCGTGTTCCGCTCCGGTCTGATGGAGTGATTTCCATTTGGTGGGCATAGCGTAGGTAAAGGTGGAATTGGCATGCCATTCATTCCAATTTTTCCTTTTGGCTCCTCTCGTCCTCAACTAGTCTTGTTGCACTGGCCTCCAGGTTGCTGAGGCATCTCAAAATTTCCGTGAGCACCTTCTTGTGGTCCCTGATAGTCTCCCTCTTGGTCTCTTTCTGGTTAGAGTTAATCTTGCTTATTAACATTTTTGTTCGCCAGGCCTCCTCCACCATTTTGTGGTAGAGGGTTGTTCTGGACTGCATAGCCCCTAGGTCCCTTATCCCGTCTACTTCTTTAATTAGTTTTGCCTAGGCTTTGCCATTGCGTGTGGTGTTAATTTCTCTCTCCCACCTATTGATGATCGTTTTTCCCTTTGGATCAACCTGCATGAGAAAAGTACCCTTGGCTTCTCTAACCGCTTGCTCCATCCTTGTAATCCTTCGGGCGCTTGTCAGAGGTTCTTTTCCGTGGGGACCTCTCTTACTATGGGTTTTCTTCATTCTTACCATCTTTGCTTTCTTGTGGTGGTTTTTGTCTTGGGTTCTTCTCTTGTTCTTATTTGCCCCTTCCTGATATGTAAGACGGGCTCTGTAATTGCTTCTCTCCAGTCTGTGGCTATTCCTGGTGTTTCTTCTTTTATGGGATTTCCCCAACTGTGGGCTCTTCTCAAAAATCATGGGTTGCTCATAAAGGTGTACCTTTTGGTCATTTTTCACTGTTTCAGAGTGTGTGCTCTTGGGAGCCCTACTGTCATCTCCGTGCCAATCCTTTGCCCTGCACGTTGTATGACAATCATTACCACTCCCCGTATCTGTACTTGTGTGAGGTGTACCCATACTCAACCATTGGAAACCCTTTTGTCCTTCATCCTTTTCCACGTGCTGATGAACTTTTCTGCTTTCCCACGGAAAGCCGTTGTACTTCTTCTTATTGGCAGGACCGTGGTGTCGTACCTCCTCTTGTTGTGTGACCTGGATCTGCATTGTAACTCATGTTTGAGTGGTGGGCTATCAGATTCTGCTTGGATCCTTCGTGCCCTTCAGTTATATCTGCGCCTCCATCCTCGATGTGGTCGTCCGTACTTCAGCTGTCGTCACAGTGTTTTGCCGCTAATTGGATGCAATCTGTTCAAAACTAACCATTCGGGATGTTACTCTAGATAATGTCCAGTTCTGGTCCTTTCTTGTCGACCCCCTCATTAGCGATTCTATCTGCCAGTGCATTTGCTGACCACCGCACCTAGCGCACCTCCACTGTGATCCCTGTCTACAAGTGCTGCTGAATTTTTTGCAGGGACTGTGCCAAGCGCCAATGCCGCTGAATTTTGCCCACTCTGGTACCGTTTTAGAGTCTCCTTACTGTGTTGATAACCAATGTGGAGTCTCCTTCCACTATGACATTTGTCATCCCTTCTCAGCTTAGAATCTCGAGGCCGGTCTCGAGGGCTCTGAATTTCGCAGCGTTGTTGGTTGAGTTTCCCAGATTCCCAGTGTACAGCCGGATGATATTTCCTTTACTGTCCCTGATTAATCCTCCCATTCCTGTCCGTCTTGGGTTACCTTTAGACGCCCCGTCGAAATTCATTTTGAGAGAGTCTACTGGTGGTGGTTTCCAGTTGCACTCACCTACTTGGAGTTGTGGTAGTCGTCTTACCTGATTGGGGTTGCATCCGTCTTTCAGGTGGAAGGCTTCTAGAATTTGGGAGTCCTGGTCTGTGAGTTGCACTCTTCCTATTTGGCAGTTGCGGATCTGTACCGTTTCTTTTTTCATGGAGATGATTGTTTCCTTGATCTTCACTTCCAACCAGCTTTGGTTTCTGAAGATGGGTTGGTTCCTTTCCTTCCATATTTCCCATATGATCATTCCCGGGATGAGGGTCCAACAGAGGTTCACCTCTTCGTTTTCATTGTAATTCTCTTTCCAAATATTGATAGTTGCAGAGATGTTACCTCAGATCCTATTTGACTGTCGGAAGATACCTGCCACCCAGTCCCAAATTTCTACTGTGTAGGTGCATTCGTCAAGGAGATGGTTCATTGTTTCCTCCTTGTCTTGACAGAGGTGGCATCTGGAAGGACTTATGAATCCTCTTTTCCTTAGGTTTTCCCAAGTTAAAATTCATTTGTGGAGTATTAACGATTGGAAATTTTTTATTTTTGGCCAATGGGGACCGTTCCAAATCTTATCCCATTTTTGTGTCGGGTCTTCTTGGTCCTGGTCCGCTATATACTGTCGGGCTTCTTTCAGATTGAATTCCCCGCCATCTTTTTGTCCCCATCTCAGCGGGTCATTTCCTTCCGTGACTACAATTTTTTGTCTCCCCAATTCCTCCTCCACCTCTTTTACTGTTGTTGTGGTTTGGACTCTATTCTGTGGGGTGAGAGTGTTTCAGATTCTCCATTTGTTGCGATCTATTTCTTGTTTCTAGTAATGGTAGACTCTGGTTTTACCTTGCACGATCAACTCCTGTTGGAGTGCCTCCCTATATGGTTTCTCCATTCTGGGTTCCTGTTTCCATGCGTCCTCCTAGAATCTAGTTGTTCTGACATTCCTTACTTCTTAAAAGCTATATGTTTGAATCTAGAATTTGTTGCGTCAGGCTAGGTTCCAGATCGTTGAACCTTCCCTGGTTCCTCTGAAGCGGACTCTGTCCTGGTCACTTATGTCCGGGGCATACTTTTCCTTCCATGGGTTTTTCCATGGTGTAGTAGTTTCTTTGATCCAACACCACCATAGTTTCGCCCTATAGGTGCCATTGGTCACTTGCGGGTCTTGTAGTCCTAGACCTCCTTCGCTTTTTGGTTTACAGACCTTCTCCCATGCCACCAGTGCCCATTTTTTCCTTGTTTCCTCTCCTCACCACATGAAGTCCCTTTGGATGGTTCTTATTTTTTGTAGTATCCCCTTGGGGGTTGGGAAAACGGGCATCATAAAGTTTAGAATTGCTTGCAAAACAGACTTGGTAAGAAAAAGTCTTCTGGCCAGGTTGAGGGATCTGTAAGTCCAATTTTTTACCCGCTCCTATAATTTGTTGATTATTCCTTCCCAAGTGGATATTTTGTAAACTTTGTCTGTCAGGGGTATGCCCAAGTACTTAGTTGGGAGTGCTTTGCGTTCAAAGCCCAGGATGTTGGCTAAATTCCTTTGGATTGCGGGGTTGGTATTGAAGAAGAAGATCATAGATTTGGAATGATTGATCTCTACACCCGAGGCTTCGCCAAACTCTTCTAGGATTCATTTGTAGGCTTTTGCTTCCTTGACCGTGGGTATGCCATGAAGTAAGGTGTCATCCATGAACTGTTGGTATGTGGAAGTAGGGAAATTTTCGAAAGGTTTGATACCTGTTATTTCCCCTGTTGCAGTTGCGCTTTTAATGCTTCGACTGAGACCTTCCATCATCGGAATGAAAAGAAAGAAGGATAGCAGGTCTCCTTGTCTGATGCCTCTCGTGGGCCAGAAGGGTTTGGTAGGGGCTCCATTTATTAGCAGTGAGTAGGTTGTTGTGGAAACTAGACAGACTATCCAGTTGATCTAGTGTTGGGTGAAACCAAAGGATTCCAAGGTCTTGACCATATAGTGGCAGCTAATTTTGTCATAAGCTTTTTCTAGGTCCAGTTGTATCATCATTCCCCCTCTCTTTTGAAGCTTCAGGGTGTGGATCAACTCATGGGCATGAATAATATTGTCCATTATCTGTCTTCCTTCCATGAAGCCTGCCTATTCTTGTGAGATTAGTGTGGGTAGGAGGGGTTTCAATCTATTTTCTATAACTTTGGAGATTATCTTATAAACCACGTTGCACAGTGCTATAGGTCTATACCAATCCGGGGTTTTGGCTTCATTTTCTTTGGGGATTAGTGTAATCATTGTAGCATTGAGTGCTTTTAGGATGGAGGCTAACCTTCTAGAGTCTTCCGCTACCCTATAAATGTCCTGTTTGGAAATTTCCCAACAGGCTTTGAAAAACTCCATTGTGAAGCCATTTGGACCTGGGGCTTTCCCGTTAGGCATTTCCTTTAGTACTTGGTCAATTTCCTCCTCCGCAATGGGTTTGTTCAGGTTGTTATTTTTTTCCTCGGTGACCAGGCGGGGGATATGCTGGATTATCCTTTGTATGGCCTTTGTTCTATCCTGGTTGGGTTCTTGGGCTATCCCCTGGAAGTGGTTTACCAGAGTAGTTTCGATCTCCTTATGTGACTCTCGCTCTATTCCGTCCTAGTCCTTAATCTTTAGGATTTTATTATGGGTTCTTCTGGCCATGGCTATTCTATGAAAAAACTTGGTGTTCCATTCTCCTTCCTTTAGCCATCTGATACGAGACTTTTGTCACCAAAGTGTTTCTTCTTGTTGGCATCAAGCTTCCCATTCCTGGGTCATCTGGATCTGTTCCTTTTTCCATTCCTCTATATAGCCCTCCGAAATGCAGGTTTCCTAGAGTTTTTTGTTTTTTCCTCTATGTTGTTTTTATCTTGGTTTATGTTCCCAAAAGTGTCCTTGTTCCACTCCTTGAGCCTATATTTGATATACTTTAGTTTTTTATAGAGTTTGAACATCCTTGTCCCTTTCTCTGGTTGCTCCTTCCACCACCACTGTTTGATTCTTTCCTTGAAAGTTGGGTGTTCAATCCAAAATTTCTCAAATCTGAAGGGTCTGTTCTTTGGTGTGGTTTGGAAGCCTGCTTCCAGTTGCACTGGCCAATGATTAGATCCCCCCCAGGGGAGAATGTTGCAATCTAAGGTTAGCCCCTGCATAATGATTGAATCTGATACTAGGAATCTGTCGAGTCTTGCTGCGACCTGATACTGGTTCATATGTTTATTGTTCCAGGTGAACTGACCATTATTAGTTTTGAGGTCTACCATCTCCGTTGTGTCTATGAACTTTGAGAATTCTTCCACATCTTTATCCAACCTTCTTGTACCTCATTTTTTCTGTGCAAGTGATGTGATGATGTTGAAGTCCCCTACCGGGATCCATTGGAGGTTGTTGGATTGGTTTTTAAGGTCTTCTAAGTCTCGTATCATTCCTCTCTTTTCCTGTGACACCTGGGGCCTATACACATTAGTGCATAGAATCACCTCTGTGTTCCCAATGATTTGCATGCAAACCGTGAGGGTGTGCCTGGTCACTTCGGTTGCTATTAGGCTCAGTACTTGTCGGTTCCACAAGGTGAGAATTTCTCCTGTCATTTGGTGGCCCCCGATAGCCACCATCTTGTACTTGCGCCATTGTTGTTTAGTGATTTCCTCCATTCTATCTATATTGCATTTTGTTTCTTATATAAAATAGAGATCCAATTGTTCTTTCTTTAGTCTAATCCTAAGGATTCTTTGCTTTCTCGGGTTGTTTAGGCCTCTTATATTCCAGGTTATAAACTTGATTTAAACATGTGGGGGGGAGTTGGGGAAGAGTTTCTTGATCTTACCCGAGTTTATCATTAGCACTCCAAGCTCCTGTAGGGCTACACTATTTGATTTCCTGCCTTTTTTCCTCTGCGTCTTCTTGGGTGAGAGTTGTGGTTGTCCCTTGCCGACTTTGACTCCTAGGTGTCCAATCTCCCCGTGTGTGCGCTTTAGTCCTCCGGCTTTGGCTTCCTCCCTTAGGAGAAACAGGTACTGAATGCAATCAAGTTTCTCTGTTGGTACATTGTCTACTCCCTATCTTTTCCATTGCTCCAATATGTTCGGGAGATCTATCCCTTCCCTTTCCACTAGGTCTCTAAGATCAAGATCTTCTATGCCTACATTGCTTGGGGTCATTTCTGCATCTCCCTCTGCTTCTTGTATGGGGGTGTTGTCATCTCTAATTTCTCCATCCATTAGGGTTGCGCAACTCCCCTGTTCCTTCTTGTTACTTGGCTGATCGATGGGATCGTTTGTTTCTTGTTCTCTGATTTCTTGAGTTTTTGCTGAATCCTTTTCGTTTTCTGCCCCTTTGTTGGTTTTGTCCCTTCCTTTCATTTTATTCTGGGTCTCCGGGTTGTTTTCTGTTGGGGTTCTGCTCTTCTTTTTGTTTTCTTTATTTCTAGGGTTCTGTTTTATTAACTCGTCCTCATCATGCTGTGGTTTGGGGTTTTCTGCTTCCTGTTTTTTATTAAGAGAGAATTCTCTGATTAGGTGGCCATGTTCATGGCATCTTCTGCATCTGAAAGGGATATGTTCGTAATCTATGTTTTGGATTCATTCCTTATCCATGAATTCCAGACTTATGGATTCTGGGAGTGCTCCTGACACATCCATTTCTATGCAGATTCTTGTGTAAGATGTATATCTCCCTTTTAGGGTGGCTTCTGAGGTCTTCACATACTTCCCCGGTTTGTTTCCTATTGCTTCGAAAGTGGAGGGTAACCAGTAGTCTAAAGGTAAGGAATTAAATCTCAGCCAGACCGACACCTTTTTGAAAGTCTCTTTTTCTGGGGAGAAATTTTCCTTCCATGGTTGCGTGTACAGTCGTGCTGAGGCGTGGAAGTACGACCCTCCCTCAAAGACTCTATCCCTGTCCTCCAGGTTCATGAATACTATTGTGAAGAAGCCTTTCGAGCCTAGGTGGAGCTCCACTTCTCCGTTTGGCTTCCAATGATATTTAATCCAGTTGCGCAACATTCTTTTTGTGGTCCACAAACCCATGAACTTGCATATTAGTGCATGCGTCTTCACCCGGTCTTTGTAGAGTTGCATTTGTGGATCCTCCAGTATCACCTTAGGTATCATTGTTGTTTTGGGTTTGCACGGGTTGAGCCCTTCTGCCCCGTTGGGCTTCTCTGTGTCTTGCGCCTCACTGTGAGTTTCTCTGGCTTCTTCTCCCATGCACTCACTTTTGCCCTGGTTCCTTTCCTAACCTTTTTCTGGGTCTGATCTCAAGGTGTTTGTCATTGGTGCCTTGAAAACTATGCCTCTTGGCCCTTTCCCTTTGTCTACCACTACCTATTTGTATGAGGGGGTACGCTTACCCCCTTTGGTGCTCATGTTTTTCTCTGCTATGGACGCAACTGTCAAACCCTAGCTTGCAGTTGCTCTATAACTCCAAGAATCCCTTATCAAAATTACATTATACTATACTATATAAATTTATTTTTTAACGAGATTCCAAAGATGAAATTTGAAATTTGAGGATCAAATTGATCATTATAAAATATACTTTAATTATCAAATAAATAAAATTAAGGAATAAGTTAATGGACTTTAAAATTTTAGTATTTTTTTTTTTTTGCTAATAAGCAACAATTATATATCAAAATTACTTATATTATATTATATTTAAATGGATCTGAAAAATATATAAATTTACTTTTTGATCAACTTCCAAAATCAAAATTACTTATACTATATTATATTTAAAATGGTTCTCAGAAATATATAAATCTATTTTTTGACCATCTTACAAAGATGAAATCTGATGGTAAAATTTATCATTATAAAATATATTTTAATGATCGAATATATAAAAATTATATAAATCTGTTTTTTATTAACTTACAAGGATGAAATTCCCCGTAGAGTGTTAAGCTTAGTATGCATGCGCTCTCGAAGTTGGGAAGGTTGGGAACGACTTAAGAGAGCTTCTGCAGGCAGAGCGTTTTCTAGGCTCTCTATTGTTTATGGGTCTACTGGTTCTAAGATATATCCTGAACACACATTAGGTTAGAGGGTGTTCATTCAATAAATACCCTCGCTGGACAAGCCCCTTTAGGTGCGGTAACTTGCTTGCATTATATATATATTAGCTTATCCATTTATTTTTTTCCACGTTCCTTGTCCCCCCTCATCAATAAGTAACTTGGACAAGTGACTACGTTCCTTTGAGGGGAAGAAATAAGATTAAAGAACCTTGCCATGCCTTCACGAAGAGGCCCACACCGGGGGTCCTCAAATGCCTCAAATTGATCATTATAAAATATATTTTTCATATATTTTAATTTTTGACTATATAAAAATTAAGGAAAAGTTAATTTATTTTAAAAATATTTTAATTTTATACTATATAAAAATTAAGGAAAGGTTAATTTATTTTAATTTTTTTTCCTTCCATACTATAGTGTTAATCAACACAAATTAAAACAACTTTATTAAATTTACATAAAATAATATATATAAAATTTTAAAAGATAAAAATTTTCCTAGTTTTTAAAGAGTTATATTGATATGTTGCATAATTTAATTTATCTAAAGATCATTATGCAACCAACTCACTAATACTGGGCCAATAAATCTAACCCTAACTAGCACTTTAATAAAAGACGAACCAATGAAACTACTTACAATAACTTCACATGTTGATATCTCTAGATATTTATATTATAAAGTTGTTTGTTAAATATTTATAGAAACTTACATAAGTTTGATAGTGAAAATTATTCTATTTATTCTTTACATTTTATTCTTTACATAAAATGTAAGATATAAATATATATTCAAATTGAAAAATAAAAATAAAAATAAAAATAATATATATATATATATATATATATATATATATATATATATAATATTAAAAATGTTTGAAACATTCTTAAAATAGCTATTATACATTTATATTGATTTAAAAGGATTATCAAAGTTTATCAACTTTTTTTTTTTATAGTGTTTTCTAAAATTTTTATCACTTTTTTCATCTTCTGAAAACACAATTTTTATTCAACCACTCAAGAAATTTTTTAATAAAGGCTTATTCCTATTGATCTATTAAAACATGAAAAATGTGTATAAATAACTATTATACATTTATACATGAAAAATGTGTATAAATAACTATTCCATCTTTATACATGAAAAATGTGTATAAATAACTATTATACATTTATATTGATTTAAAAGGATTATCAAAGTTTATCAACTTTTTTTTTTTATAGTGTTTTCTAAAATTTTCATCACTTTTTTCATCTTCTGAAAACACAATTTTCATTCAACCACTCAAGAAATTTTTTAATAAAGGCTTATTCCTATTGACCTATTAAAACACCATACTATTCCATCTTTATTAACAGACATTTAATAAAAGCTTATTCTTATTGATCTATTGAAACAGCATATTATTCCATCTTTATACATGAAAAATGTGTATAAAAAAATAACAGACATTTTGAGAGTCACGGATCATGAGCATTTTGAGAGACAGTCCTTTCTTCTAGTTGTTGTTTGGAGACCACCCATTGTTCCATCTTTAGAAAGTCCATAAGCAATGGTGTTTTCCTCCTTGTAGATATGTATAAAAAAAATCTGTGAGAAGACTTGATATAATTTACTAAAAATTTCATTATAATGAGGTTGTAATGTAAAGTTTTTCAAAACTATTTGTTTTCACATTTACTGAATAAGTAGCAGAAAATCTTCAAACTAATTTAAGATTACTAAAAAAAATTATTGGTTTCTTAACTAAGATCTACTTTAATAAAGTTATAAACAAATATTATTATATATTAATATAAACTTTTAAAATTCTGTAATCAAATGTATCTAATTTTTATTATTATAGAATATTGATATAATTTTCTATTGATACCCAAAATTCCAAACATATTTATCTATATACTTATTCCTATATAATTATAATTTTAATTCAAATAATTATGAAATATATTAAATTTTTTTATACTTATTTCTATATACTCAAATAATTATAATTTTGCTTAAATAATTATAAGATATATTAAATTTTTTTATAACAATATTATATAACTAAAAAAATTATAAACTTTTATATTCTTTATAAAATTTCCTTTTATTTAAATCACAGTTACACATATTTAAATATTTTTATAATAATATTAAAACACAATACACATATTCCATTTTTTTATAATAATGTTAACACTCCATAGTAATTAATATAATTGTGTTTGCACTATCCCCATACACTGAAACAACAATAATTATGTTCAAACTGACTATGTTATATATTCCATCTTTTAAATCACTATAATTTTGTTCAAACTACTATATTATATATTCAATTTAAAAAAAAAAAAAAAATTATACTAAAAACTATTGTTATTAGAGAGTAAGTGTTATATATATAGGTTATGGATAAACCACACACTAAATTGGTGTATGAAATTTTCTAGGTCCAACAATTTTGATTGATAAAATTTAAAGAAATATACATACCCTACTTCTCTAGATTTGAACTTGTAACTTTTCTTATAAAAAAATTTACAAATTAAAAACCAAATTTTCACATCTTTTTAAAAAATGAACAGCTTCCTATAAATTGATATTCTAAAACCAAGCAATAATGGAAAGAATGAAACTGCTATATCGTATATTCAACCATTCTTCTTAATAATAGTATGTCACTCAAAAGTAAGTACTTTAACATGTATGTATTTATGCCGACCATATTTTTTCTCAGTTTATCACTCAACTGAAGAAGTGTCAGAACTCATCAAATTTCACTGCGAAATTGCAATAGACAATCTTAAGGGATAAAAAAACAACATTATTATTTTCAATGGGATGTGTACTTTACTTTCAGATGTGGAGACCAGGTTTTTTCATAGTTTGCTATTTTAAAAATGAGTTCCAGCTT